>JABUQX010031110.1:27500-37843 GCA_015478945.1 Trachelipus rathkii | reverse complement strand
CCCCTTAAACTTGCATCAAATAAATATTCATCAATAAAGTTTCTCCTTAAAACGATATCAAATATTTATTAAAAACATCAATTCCTTATATAGAATATTCTTCGTATTTCTTAATGCTACAATATAATTTACAAATAGTAATTCTTTCCAATTTCGTTTACTTCTTAAACATAGAAATAAATAGTATCAAATATAAGTCGTTGAGTATTTATATATACCGGTATATATAATATGTGAGTGAGCGTAGCCTTTCAAAATATGTGAGACTTTTTATATATAAACATCAGAGTTCAGGATTAGTTTTAAGCATACAAAAATGTTACCTGTGACACTTACAGAGTTTCTTCACAGAAAATAACTTAGTCAGACGAGTTACCATAAATATAAACAGTTTCATAGGAGACGTCGCATTTCACTCTTCAACGTGTAATGGAGAAAAATATATAGAAAGATCTTTATCATAAAATACACCTTCTAAACTGCACAGTTTATGCGTAAACTAAAGACAAACAAATATTTGACATCACATTTGCTAAATATGACATGTGACTAATTCACTTATAGCTAAATAGCAGTAAAGACTATTTCTTATTCCACAAAATGATGTACGAAGTGCATTTATACAGCACAATCACTCACAATATAGGCTTAGCATAAGCGTATATATATAATTATATATATATATATATATATATATATATAAATATATATATATATATATATATATATATATATATATATATATATATATATATATATATATATATATATATATATATATATATATATATATATATATATATATATATATATATATATATATATATATATATATATATATATATATATATATATATATATATATATATATATATATATATATATATTATATATATATTATATATATATATATATATATCTGTTACCAGAGTGCGGGACGTGGACCCAACTCTTATGCACTCCACCAACCTCTTTCCCCAGCCTCCACCCATTTGGAAAAAGGTTATATATTTTAATACTTGAAATTAATAATTCTCAAATTGTGCTTCAAAAACAAAAGCTTCTGAGCCCTTTCAGGGGAGAGTCTGCTTCTCTTTTCGTCGTAAATGAGACCTGCACCGCTGAAAAGACGCTCACTAGCGACACTTGTTGATGGGCATGCTAAGTATTCCCTGGCGAGTTCTGCAAGATGTGGAAAACTTTTACAATTATCACGCCACCAAACCAGTGGATCTTTATCGGATTCCAAGCGTTTTCGCTTTAGATATTCTTCGATCAATGATAGAGTGTCTTTTGACACCTCTGAACAAGACTCTTCATCGCTGCTAGAAGCCAAAAGAAAGTTCATGGATTCAGCAATGGTTTCGCTAGCAGATGGTAATTGTGTGTCTGTTTCTGTGATCTTTTGCTTTTTATTGGCTGGTGATATTTCTGCATTTAGCAGCATTTCATCACATAGGCATCCTAAATTAATTTTAACCCTCTGTGAAACACGTGGTTCAAGA
The DNA here is from genome assembly GCA_015478945.1 of Trachelipus rathkii. Taxonomy (NCBI): domain Eukaryota; kingdom Metazoa; phylum Arthropoda; class Malacostraca; order Isopoda; family Trachelipodidae; genus Trachelipus; species Trachelipus rathkii. Next base: position 36,338 of record JABUQX010031110.1, on the reverse strand, counting down.
AATTTTGTCTTGTATCTAGGATCCAGAAAAGTTGCTATTGCACATGCGTCATCGTTTTGCAGAGTTTGAAATCTACTATCCATTTCCAGCATGATTGTTTCCATCATCTTTGAAAGTCCCTTACTTTTAATAGCATTATTTAGCACAGCTTTCATCGTTGCAACCAGAGGAATCACGTCTGACAAACAAGAATTTTCTGAGCTAATAGTCTTTGTTACCTCTTCAAACGGCTTTAGAATAGTAATACAATTACCTAAGATCGCATTATCATCACCAGTCAGGCCTTTTACCTTTGTGTTGTTTGAAGCATAAAGGCAGACGGCTTCATTTATTTCTCTCATCCTCTCAAGCATGTATAAACTACTATTCCAACGAGTCTGAACATCCTGTATTACAGAAAGTTGGGGAACATTTAGCCTCGACTGTATTTTCTTTAGATCACTTTGAGCTGCAACTGAGTGATTGAAGTGTGCAGCAATTAACCTACACTTGGCTAATAACTCTGATACGCATCTCTGAGAGATGATAGCACTCTTAATTACTAACTGTATCTGATGTGCAAAGCAGTTAACATTTTTCACTTCCACCAAATTAAGAGCTCTTTTTATGTTAGTAGCTGCATCTCTCACTACACAGTGCACTTGATTTAATGAAATGTTCCATTTATTCAGCATTTCCTTAAACACTGTTCCAAGATAATCCCCTGTATGACGTTCTGAAAGAGGTTGTGCACCAAGTACAAAGTGCTGCCTTTGAAAATTGTCGTTAATTGCATGACAAGTGAGTGATAAAAGAGAGACTCCAGAGGTGGTGTCAGACCACTCATCAATGGTAAATGATATTTTACATGTCTCAGCTAGGGAAGATACAATTGATGATATTTTATCTTCTACCGATGAATAGATTTCTTCACAAATCAAGTCTCTGTAAAAGTTTCTTTGTTTTAAAACATACTGTGGCGAAGCTTTTTCCATCAATCTTTGAAAGCCAGTATCCTCTACATGACTAAAGGGCAAATCGTCTAAAACAATCATTTCAGCAATACTATAATCCAGTGACTTTGTTTTTTTATCAAATTTATCCCACTTTTTTAACTTGTCGAAACTGCTCATGATAGTTTCCTGCCTAGTTTTTTTCTCAACAATTACTACTGAAGATGATGATGCTTCTAGTTGCGGCTCAGTTTGAGGGCACTTAACTTTTTCTCTCTCTTGAGTCTTTTTATAAATTTCTGAGTGTCTATATTGCAAATGGGTGCGCAAGTTACTAGTTCCTCGGCCTCTACGGGAGAGTTTAATCTGACAGATTTTACATTGCGCTTGTTCCTTAGAAACATCCTCGAAAAATTCCCACACTTCACTTTTTTTAGGAGCCATAATGAATTTTATATTTCTATTATTTAAATAACACCACGCTATAAATGAATTTACGTATTTCTTAAAAAAAACTACCGTAATGCAAATGAAGGAATAAATCAAAAAGTGACGAGACGGCCTAGCGATATACATTCACAAGGTGTCCAATTCAACTAATCTGTATTGCGTATTTCGTACTGAATCAAATTTGTCTGACACAATGTTGCCAGATATCGAAATAATTATTAATTATTATCTGAATATATATAATATTTTAAAATTAATTATTTATATATATATATATATATATATATATATATATATATATATATATATATATATATATATATATATATATATATATATATATATATATATATATATATATATATATATATATATATATATATATATATATATATATATATATATATATATATATATATTTAATAGGTGACAAGAATGAGATGTCGTACGTCTGGCATCGTCATTTTCCTGCTCTATTCATGTTGACGATTGAGATTTTACATAACAAAAAAGAGCAAGCACACACACACCCCGCAGATATATATATATATATATATATATATATATATATATATATATATATATATATATATATATATATATATATATATATATATATATATATATATATATATATATATATATATATAATATATATATATATATATATATATATATTAAAAATGAAACGGATTTCAAGGATCACAGAAACAGTCATGATGGAGATAGACTATCTCCATCATATTTCATTTCTGTGTTTCTAAGATAGATATCTTTTTATCTACATAGAAATCTAATATATATATATATATATATATATATATATATATATATATATATATATATATATATATAATATATATTATATATATTTACTATATATATATATATATATATATATATATATATATATATATATATATATATATATATATATATATATATATATATAAGGTAGTGCACACACGATTCCTCATATAATTCATTGATGAATACTATCCGCTATCCGCAAAAAATTTATGCGGATGAGGTTGCGGATGCGGATAGTGAAAATGGATAAAGGTTGTGCGGATGCGGATAGTGAAAATTGGTGCGGATATCCGCATATGCGGATGCGGATGCGGATATCCGCTACACCTCTACCACTGTCACTGTATTATCTTCATTCACGCTGTTTTCTTCTTGGTGATTCATAATTTCTTCAAAATTGACCCAGAAAGATCAACATCAAGCTTCATATTTTTCAGACGAGTTTCAACACCCGTCTGGTAAATCGCCTTCGCAGATGGTTCCTTTAACAGTTGGTAATTCATCTTCACAGATGGTTCCTCATTTGGATGATGATTCGTCTTCCATGAAAAAAAACTTATCTATTGAGCAACAGGACCAATAGTTCATTTAAAAAATATATATTAAGTGAATTAAGTGTAAAAAATTTAATTAAGTGTAAAAATACGCTCCAGTTTTAGGAGCGAAAAGTGATATATAGTGGCCACAATTTAATTGTTTAAAGAAGAGTGTTTTGAGTAGAGTTACCGATAAAATATATTTTCTGTAAAGAAAATGATGTTTGAGAGGCATCAAAGTCATCTCGAAACTAGAGAATACGTAACATTTTTAAGATTTTGTATTCATTTTAAATATTATATTCCCAGTAAATGATTATATAAAATTTATTTTGTTATTAAATAATGAAATTTATATGGTAATATAAGCTTTTACATCATTTAGCATCATATTTTGTATCTTATTTTATGTAAGTAACTTTATTTTGGTGCAAATATATTTTCTCTATCTCTCTCTCTCTCTCTCTCTCTCTCTCTCTCTCTCTCTCTCTCTCTCTCTCTCTCTCTCTCTCTCTCTCTCTCTCTCTCTCTCTCTCTCTCTCTCTCTCTCTCTCTCTCTCTCTCTCTCTCTAACCCGCTGAAGACGTAAAAATGCATTTATGTTTTACATGAATTTTTACACAGTGATATGTAATAGATTGTGTAAATTATAGTATAATATTGTATTTTACAGCATTTTGTATCATATTTTATAAAAACTATGGTTTATCTTGTATTTAACTTTAAGTCTAAGACCTATGTTATAAATTGCATTTATCGGTTCTTTTTGCCAGAGCGCGTCTTTCCAATAGAAATTAATATTTCGAGTGTGAACTTAGTTGTAGGTGTACAAGAGATTCGGGTATAATAAAATTCTAATAAAAATTATAAATTGATTATTATGCTTAAGGTTTTAGCGAAAGGTTTTCGTATAACTGAAAAGATTGTTTTAATAAAATAACTATCAGGACCAAAACTGAGTTATATTCACTACTTTTAGAAATAAGTTAAAAAAAGGGTTGTAAATACTTGGTTGACTGTTCATTAACCTCCAAGTACCAATCAAAGCGTCTCATAAAGCCTCTTGAACTTGATGACGAAGGCGGCTTCAGCAGAAAAAGTTGTATACCCGAGTACCTGTAGTGTATTACTCAACGTATAAACGACGTCTAATAAGAGTATAAAGAGCACCATCAGTACTACTTGTGCAGTGGAAGAATACGAAAAGAACTTCAACTACAATTTGTGAAGTGGAGGAGAAAAGAAATAATTCTCCCAGCACTCCTGCCACTTCATATATATATATTTATCTATATATATATATATATATATATATATATATATATATATATATATATATAATATATATATATATATATATATATATATATATATATATATATATATATATATATATATATATATAATATATATATATATATATATATATATATATAAATATATATATATATATATATATATATATATATATATATATATATATATATATATATATATATATATATATAACTTAATATATATATATATATATAATATATATATATATATATATATAAGTAGTCTCTATACTATATGATTACATAATTCCATTTAATGTTTAAATAATTATGAAAATAATCCAATATCCCAGTGGTGATAACGCGTCCCTATGCAATGGATGTTAGGGTTTTAAAAAAGAAGAAATTACACACACACACACACACACACACACACACACACATATATATATATATATATATATATATATATATATATATATATATATATATATATATATATATATATATATATATATATATATATATATATATATATATATATACAACTCAATGTGTGTGTGTGTGTGTGTGTGTGTGTGTGTGTGTGTGTGTGTGCGTATCTGTGTGTGTGTGTGTGTGTGTGTGTGTAGGTATGCTTTGGTTAATGGGGATAATACATGCCTAGCGAAGCAATCGGAGTAGTAGAGTATGTGGGCAAATTTTTTTCCTTTCCTTAAAATAAGCCTGAGAGATAAGAAAATAAAAGGTTTATTGTGTTTATTTACTTTATACTTAAGTACGTGAAGATTTCCACAAAAGTTCTTGCTTGAGAAGCGTTTTAAGTACACGGTGGCATGTAAGATTATTTTACAAGATCTCGATATTTTTGTAATCTCTGATGATCTGGTATGTAATTAATGAGGTAATATAAAATGGGGTAAGATTAGCAGTAAATGCTTGAAATATTTTCACGTGGTTGACGAGTCGATGGCCCGAGAATTCCATACCGTTCGAATTAACTTAACGAATAATTTGATAAAACTCAAGTTTATATATATATATATATATATATATATATATATATATATATATATATATATATATCTTTGTATATATATCTATATATATATATATATATATATATATATATATATATATATATATATATATATATATATATTTATAAAATGAATATATATATATATATATATATATATATATATATATATATATATATATATATATATATATATATATATATATATATATATATATATATATATATTTATCCATTATAATATATATATATATATATATAATATATATATATATATATATATATATATATATATATATATTATATATATATATATATATATATATATATATATATATATATAATAATAATAATAACCATATATAATAATAATACTAATATTTATATATATATATATATATATATATATCTTCAGCTCCCAGGAAGCATTTATCTGCTTGTCAGTGAGCGTAGTGTCCTTCTCTATCCGTCTCTATCTGCGAAGTCGCCATTTCTTCTCATTTCCATGATGTTCGGGAAGTGATACTCTCCAGCACCTCCTCTACTTTGTCTCTCTACCTTCTTTTCGGTCTCCTGCCTCCCGGTATCCACACCCAAGACCTCCTCACCACTTTCTATACCCTTCCCCATCCTCTCCAGATGTCCCAGCCACCTCAGTTGGGCCTTTTCTATCTTATTTCTTATTTCTTGTTCTGTCTCTGTCTTTGTCTCTCTCTCTTAGATGCTCACTTCCCATTTTATCTCTTCTGCTCTTTCCCATCATTACCCTCAAGGGCCTCATTTCCGCTGCTTGTATCCTGCTTCTTGTAATTGTGTTGGTTGTCCAACTCTCCGCAGTTGATACAAGGAATTTCAAAAACATGGTTTTTGAAAAATTGAAAATTCTGAAAGAATGACTATAGACACAGAAAAACACCGGAAAACACCGTTTTAGAGGGCAAAAAAACGTACAGTTTGGTGTTTGTATAGTCAAAATCGGCTTTAAATTCCGAATTTTATGTCCATTTTTAGGGGGGAAGGAAAATAGGGCTCAGCCCGAGCAAAACATTGGATCTTGCCCTGTTCAAAGGTTAATCTCCTTTTAAATGATATTCGCTCTTGGTTTAAACATGAAACATACGAAAGTTTGAAAAATGATAAAATGGTATATGGACGGTCGGTCTTTTATAAAAGGTAAAAAGAGGATAGGAGGATAGAAGAGAACACCACTTTACAGGTTTAAAAGTTAACGCTTACAGTTTAAAACTGCTGCTATAGAGTGGCTGGTAAGGAAATCATAAACAAGGTTATAGAGGTAAAAAAAATATCTTGAATTTAAAGTTTATTAATTTCGACCTTTGGGAAGAAAAAGCATGATTATTTTCATCATATTTCTATGCCGTCGAAACTCTTTCACCTTTTTACTCGACGTAATCCTCCACACAGCAGCTATAACATTTTCTTTGGGACGAAAACATTAAAGAGAAGTTCATAAAGGCGTCGAATTCCTCTGGCGACAACTCAATCCTTCCCAGTTTGTATTTCCTTTTATCGAGGTTCCTTTGAAATGATCACATTGTTTTTCAAGCTAAAAAAATCTAATAGGTTAGGTGTTCTGAGGCTTATTCAGAATTTCTACGCATCGCCCAATTGTTTACTCCGTATAAGACATGCTTTGCCCTTGTATTGAGTATGCATCGCAAACTGGGGTGGTAGCGGAGTAAGCTTGATATTTTTTTCCTTTTTTTTTTTTACATAAGGAAGCTGAATTTTTTTTATTTGCAATGCAAGAAAAAGATATATATATATATATATATATATATATATATATATATATATATATATATATATATATATAATATATATATATATATATATATATATATATATATATATATATATATATATATATATATATATATATATATAATATAGGCCGTAGCCAGGAGATGGAATTGAGGGGGTCTGGACCCCCAAACCGAAATTATTTAAATTATCAAAATTTTTTGATGGATTGAGTCCCTTATTTTTAATTCATAAGAATAATAAAAATCAAAATCAAATCAATTTAAGAGCACAAATTAGCAGAAATGAGGAAAACAAATTTGTGAAAAGATTTCTTAGGTTTAATGGTCGTGGAAAGCACAGAAGAGAATCTCTAACAGATGAAAGAAATACAATGAAGGGTGAAAGAAATATAGAGACTTTCTCATTGGATAATAGTATGATGGCGCAGAAGCAATGAAGAAAAATTTTAAAGGTGTTCAAACAGTTGAATATATCCACAGCATTGTATGTTCATTGCTGTTCACATTTATGTGAAATAAAACACACTAAAAACATTATTGGCACGGGGAAAATAATTGATCTATTTAAGGTCACCAAGGCGGGCAACTATTTTAATTGAAAAAAATAAGAAAGATTTCCCCAGAAACAAAATGGTCAAAAAATAATATTATTGTGCGAAACAAGGTGGGTGAAAAGTTACGTTGGATTGTAATGATTTCGAGAAGCTTTTAAAGCAACTGTTGAAGCTTTAGATAAGCTTGAGATGGATCAAGATATTAAACTTTATTCAAAAACCTTAAATCTTATGAAATCTGTAATCATGAGTGAATTTGTTAAAAGTTTTATGATATTAATTATTATTTCAACTTTGTTCTTCTAAACTGCAGTCTCCATCATTAGTGATAGCAACTGCTCTTAATTATATTAAAATGTGATGCTTATTTTGAAGGATTTTAGGATAAACATCGATAAAATAATTTCAAGCATTTTGGAAGTTGAAAAAGAACTTCTGCACTTTGTTGAAACATACTTTCTCAATTCTACCGAAGAGGAAAGGCTAACAGAACTTGCACAATATAAGCAAAGGAAGGTTTCAATCATTTTGCTGTTAAAGAGTAAGAAGAATAAATTTTTTTTAAACATAAAATCCCCCTTTTTTTTTTTTTTTGAAATTGCTATCAATGATAGATTATTTTATCCTTGTACTCCAATATATATATATATATATATATATATATATATATATATATATATATATATATATATATATATATATATATATATATATATATAAACAAAAAAAAACATATACATATATATAAATAATTATATATATATATATATATATATATGTCTTTTTCAATATTTATATATTTGAAAATTAGTTTCTACATTTTTATATTATATATATTTATATATATATATATAAATATATATATATATATATATATATATATATATATATATATATATATATATATATATATATATATATATATATATATATATATATATATATATATATATATATATATATATATATAAACCCTAACCTTTTTTGCACGATTTTACTAAACATGGTTATATCAAACTTCATTTAAAAAAGGGAAAATTATTATATATTTTTCAAAACCTGTTTAAATTCAAAAATGAATTAAAATTATGATGTGCTCTTTTCTTTCATATCTTGACATAAAATTTAAACCAAAAAGTTAGCATTAATTTTTTTTGTAACAATATACTAAATTGAGTGAATTTTGCCCATATAAAAAAAATTAAAAATTTCATTTCAAAATATAATTCTGAACTTTGGATCACGGGTGGCAAGGTCGTTGGCACTTGCTTCATTCATCTGGTGTTTATTAAAAAAAAAAAAAAATAATAAAAAAAAAAAACTACTCAACTAAACCATGGAAATGAAATACCCAAAATTGAAAATTTTCAACAACTGAAAGGCCGAGTTGAACAGCACAACATTTTTTCTTTATCTCTGTTACTTTGAGGTTAAGTTATTCGAGATTTCAACG
>JABUQX010031110.1:0-17500 GCA_015478945.1 Trachelipus rathkii | reverse complement strand
TTAAGAGATGGCACCCGAACGCCTTTGCCCAACACAACTCGAGATAAAAGGTACTTGACCGAACTCTGACAGGAAGTCACATCTACCTTACCAAGACAATCCATTATAACATACAATCTCTCTTCCTGTAGTACCAATTATTAATACTCTATGCTCTCCAATTCCCCAATAGCCAATATGTTCCCCATTTCTTACTTGTCAAAATCCTTACCTCAAATAAACATTACCAAACTTCACTCCCCAAAAAACACCTGAGCTCACGCATTCCATAAGATCAATCACTGTAGTGCACGACCAACTACCCGCAAATCCATGACTAACACATTTACTAGAGTACACAGAGATGAAATATTGGCAATCAATGCACTCATCCATATAATCATTCCACCCACCTGGAGTGGTTGTTATTGGTATGAGAGAACAACTCAAATTGTTCTAAGCCAGAAAACCTTATAATAAGTCCAAACATCTCAACTCCATCTAGTCAAACCAATATCTCTTACCAACCCTCATACTCATAGATCACTAGAACAAAAATCCACACCCCGTACACATCACCATCTAAAATATCTACTGTAAATGGACATCATGACAACATATATCGCGCCTCCATCACATTCTTCAAAATCGTATACTTTAGACCACAGGATAAGCATACATGGCTTAGTGCATATGACAATAACATACATACTCGCAGGTGAGATCAGCCCTCTAAACGAAAGCAACGCGCCAATAATTTAAAACTAAACTACAGCGCCAGTTTGCGCAAAAAATTATTCCACTTAACATACTTCCTCAGGATTAGAAGATCAACTGTCCCTCAGTAAAGAGAGATACAAAATAATGAGACAAATAATCAACACAACGTAGTTGGGATTTAGCGTTTTGCAGGATTGAGGGGAACGCCACTCCTAACCACAAAAAACTCGCCTCCATACTGTGTTTAACCCAATCATATGTAGAATAGTGAGGGTATGGAACATAAGACCAATGTTACCTTCCCCCTCATATGTCCTAGGCAAATTCAATCAGTGGTGATACTGTCGTGCACCTTTCCCAGGACATCTCAATATAGAAGATGACATCTCCTCTCTACCTCTCTTATACTCTGTGTGCCGACGCTCGCTCATATACCGCATCTTGATTAGCCCTCATATGCTCCGACTTTTTCTATATATATCTATCCTATATAATATATATATACTTACTAGTAATACCGTTGAACTGCCCAAGTGCAAGCGGTGGGCTCTTCCTGGATATATAAGCCTCAAGTGTAGATGACCCTATATCCAATTGATAGTGGTGGCCAGTGATAAGGCCATATAGACTAAGTAAATATTAATAAGTTATATATTAATATATATATATATATATTACTATATATTTATATATTATATTATATTAATATATTTTATATAATATTAATTAATATATATATATATAACTTATATATATAGGTATAAAATATTTCACTATATATAAATAAGGATTGATATTTAATACCTAGATATATTATATATTAATACTATATATATCTGAAACGTATAATAGTGACTCAGTAATAGTATGATAAGTTACTCTCAGATATTTTTTTTTTATATATATATATCAGATTATTTATCAATATATTATATATATATAGGCTAAATATAAGTAACTAATGCTAAAAAAGATATTACATAATAATTGTATATTATTTTTTTCATCTTTATTACGGAAATTTTAAGTGTAATATTCCTTAAGTGAATCTTAACCTCAAAGGAAGTATCACATACTATTAGATCTCATCCTAGAGATGCGAATTAAGAGATTTGTCCAGTGGGCTTCTTCCTCTGGCCTCAGCGCTGGAATGGACGAGGTGGAACATCTATATTAGAGGAGTACTTTCTCCCACTCCCGTGTGAGGGACAACCACAGTCTCTCTGTCTGGCGTGAAAGGACCAACTTTTGAAAAAATACATAAAAAAAATTTAAAACAAAGGATCTAAATGTAAACGAATATTTTAAAGAGTATGGTGTAATTATAGCTGAATGACCTGGTGACATTATTTTATATTTTATTCATAATAAGAGTAATCATTGTGGCACTATTGTTTACTTCTGATATCGCTATCTATTGGGACTTTAATCAAGTGTGTATTTCTTTGTTATCAAATCATATATTGTGCTTGAGTAAACTTTAAATATCAATGTTTTAGATCTATTACTTTGCTCTAGTGATTTTTTCGCTATTCGAAGTTCTATTTGCGCGAGAGGTTTTATTCTTGTTTAATTATGTTAGGAGTATAGGGAGAAGAAGATTGTTAGGTGAACATCCTTTTTAAATATAAGAGGATATAAAAGTGCACATTGGGATAGAGTGTATATGAGTTTATAACCTTTTAATTTATTATAAATTATGTCATTTTTAAATATACCTTTATTTTGTTGTTATTGTTATTTATTATGATTAATATAGTGTATATTTTAGTATTTAGATATATATATATATACTAAGGTATATAGGTGGTGCCATATATATATAGTCTCATAGTGTTTGAGTAAATGTGTCCATATGATGATGGAGGGTATATATAGTATAATAAGTCTCCACTAATACTCAAAGCTGATGCAGCTCTATTATATATACTAGAGTAGCAGTTACGGTATATATATGAAGAAAAGGGAGAAATATTATAGGGTAGAGGAGATATGATAGGTAATTAGTGTAATATGGGTAATGTTATATAATGTAAACGTGATGAAGGGGTAACGTAATATTTGTAAGAGGGAGGATAAGCTTGGAGGTATTTAATTAAGGTTGAAGAAATAAGTGTCTATATTGTGATATATGTATGACTTATAGGTATAGTATATTACGTAAATGAAATACTAAAGTCTGGATAGGGAAGAGTAGAGATTGGACTTTGGAAAATACTAAAGGTGGTTATATATGTAATCAGGGTATAGTGAACGAGATGAATAGAGTTTAAGTGAGTAGGCCGGATAGTGAAGGTAGTGCGAAAGAAGTGAAGGAATCGTTGTTAACGCGCTGTGAGGAATAGTTATGGAGGAAAATGGAAAAGAGGGGGTGTAATGCAAGGCGAGTTTAAAAGAAAAAAAAAAATGCGTGGGTGGTTAAGGTTGCTGCAGCCGGTGAGTTCTCTGATTTGGAAGATTGTAAACTTAGATGAAGGGTCCAAGCTCGCAAATTCCGCGCGCGCTGAGAGAGTAGTGTGGTTATATATAATGTCTATGCGCATACTCGCACAAAAAAAGATGAAAATTGGAAGAAGGTATAGATGGAGGGAGGAGGAAAGAGAAAGATTTTGGAAAAAGATGAGAGAATATCTTGAATGAAGTGTTGGGAAGTTCGGCTGTAAGTAAAAAATGATATAACTCAAGATTTTGGTTCTATTTGGTTAGTATATGGATGAGCAGGAGTAGTGAGAGAAGGAATGGGGTGGGTGCAGAGTTGAAGATAGGGGAGAAAATATGTGAGATAGGGCAACCATATTGGGGTCGGGGTATGCGCTTGGGGAGAAGGGAATGTTAATGTAGAGAGACACTCGTCTATTAGAGTGCGGGGAAAAGGTTTAAGCATGACAATATGCGGGTGTGAATCTTTCTTAGAATAATAAATAGTGTGTGAGATGGTGAAGCATTGATCATGTTAAGATTCTGACGTGGATGAAATAGTACGTATGTGTGCTATGTTCAAGAAAGAAAGAGAAAATCATAAGTACATGGCAAGAGTTGAGATAACGGGGTGGAGGGCGGTACTGGATATGTGTGGTGTAAATGGGAAGGATAGGAAGTGTGCAGACGGGCGATAACTAGATAGTACAACTATATCGGCTAAATTTAAGAATGGCGGCTGGCAGTAACGTATGGGGATTGCGCGCTCAACGTATATTCGAAGGAGGTTGGTTGACAGGCGGAAGAATAAGGGTTATGGTGTGAGGGGGAGATTTGATGGTGCAAAAAAGGAAATAGGTATTTGGGGTATGTGTATCGGAGTTTAAGGGAAATAGCGATTAGGTTAGTGAGGGAGAGAAAAGAGGGTAAGATGAGGTTAGAGTTGAGAGCTTAGAACTTAAGTATAAAGGTGGATAAATTGGAGGAGACAGTGTGTTAAGAGGGACTTTAGGAGAGGTATATCTGGAGGTGCTAAGGCATGAGTAAGGAGTAGACAGAGATGTTCAGAGTGGAGAATGATGGCGAAACAGACGAGTGTGGGGCGAGAGTGATAGTGGAGGAAGTGGATGTATGGGATTGTTAAAGATGGTCGTAGCAAAATCAGTGTTGATTAGTGAGGAGAGACGGTTAGAAGGGTATTATTGGTAGTTAGTAATGAGAAAAGAGTGATGTGGGTGCAAAGCCAGAAGGAAGAAACAGTGAATGGTGGAGTGGTGAAATAGTACCTGCTTATATTAAGAGTAAGGGGGAGATAGGGTAAACTGTAGGAATTATAGGGGAATTAGTTTATTGAGTGTTGTAGGGAAGATATATGCTGGTATTTTTTGGTCCAAAGAGTGCGTAGTGTGGCTGAGGAACTGATTGGTGAAGAACAAGGTGAGTTTAAAAGTGGTAAGGAATGTGTGGAACAAATCTTTACATTGATATAAATGACTGAGAAAATGAGAGAAGAAGAAGAATAAATTATATCTAGGCTTTATGGATTTACAACAGGCGTATGATAGGATTAATAGGGAAGCTCTATGACAGGTGTTAGTGATATATGGTGTTGGTGGTAAGCTTTTGAATGGAATCAAAAGTATGTATGACGATAGTGAGGCGTGTGTAAGAATAAATGGAGTTGAAAGTAATTGGTTTAATATAAATAGCGGAGTGAGGCAGAGATGTGTTATGTCTCCTTGGTTATTAAATTTGTATTTGGATGGGGTTAGGAAAGAATTAGAAGTGAGGTGGCAGGAGAAGGTGTTAGAACAATGGAGAATGGAAGAGAGTGGAGGGTGCCCACCGTGTGTGAGTGCAGAGTAGCTTGTGTTGAGAAGTATTTGTGTGGGCGAATCTGAAGAGATGTTTGAAGAGATTGGATAAGAAGGGAATGGGCGGTGTGGTAAAAGGAGGAGGTTGTGGCAGAGTGAGGCTCGAATAAGGAAAATAAAATAAGGTAAGGGATGGCTTAATTGTGTTGTGTGAAAGTAAGATGGACAGTCTTCTCGGAGTAGAGGAGAGGAAAGCTGCGGAGGAGTGTGAGTGTGAAGTTATGGTGGGATGAGTGATGAGTCGGACTGAACATAAGTGTGTCTAGAGACTCTCAAATAATATTAGAAGTATGAGTGGCTCTCGGATGAAAGAAACAGAGTGATGGTAGTAGAATGGAAGTATAAAGAGTCTCGGTGAAATGGTGAGGAAAGGATGCGAAGGCAAGGTAATGGAGCTGTAGAATGATAACATTTAGATTGACACCGTTAAGTTGTGTTTGGGTAAATCGGTGTGAGAGAAGGACCAAGTCTTAAGCAAGAAGTTGGCTCTGCCTGATGGTAAACGTACACACACACGTAAAATAAACACAAAGAGGACAAACGACAGACAGACGACGCAGTGTATGCCAGAGTGTAGAGAGGATTAGGGACGGGGGAATACATAGGGATATGTAGGTGTGTAAGTATATATAAAGGAGTAGATAATGAGGATTAGTACTATATATTAGGTGAGGAAGTATTATAGGTTATATATATAATATATAGATGGGGGAGTTTATTTAGTGGACTTAATGAATGAAAGTGGTATGTGCGGGGATGTGAGTAGGTTGGAAGTATTTTGCAGATGGTTGATGAGGATATATAAGTGTGAGGTAGTGTGAGATAGTATGAATTATAGTAGGGTATAATATATGTTGATATAAGGGATTTTCTGGATAAGCACAAAATACATAAATGGATATATGCTCAAATATTTTAACTTGGATTTAAATAAAGTAGAAAAAAAGGAATGTCCTGCATCTCATAAGTAGTCGGATAGGTGTTAGTGAAGTAAATGGAAATGTTAGTACCTCAGAATATATATAGGGAGGTATAAGGTATGAGTGGAGTGAGAATGGCTGTATTAGGTTTAATATAATATTAATGTATGGTATATAAGAGTTAGGTGATATATATTAATTATATATATATAGGTATTATAACCACTAGGATTAGGGAGGATGGTTGTTTTGGTATTCCCTACCTGATAAGGGTGAGTAGGTAGTAGATATACGATATAGTGATGAGGTAATGTGGGAATTTATATTAAGATAGGTTATTAATATTCTTTATTAAGGTGTTATATATATATATAGTAGTAGGGTCACATAATGTAGTAATTGGAGTTAGAGAACAATAAAGAGATCTCGGGTGATACTCTATTTAAAGTTTTAACGTAAGAGGGGAGAATGTATATATATTATATATATTATATCTATATATATATTGGTAAGTAAGTGAACATAGGAGGATTTAGGAGGGAAGAGGGTGTGTGCGACCAAGTGTATTTACTACTAAAGATGCTATTGTGATGATAGTGAGGAGAAGAAATATAGTATTAAGATAGTAATGAAAGGGAAAGTGTATGAGGTATTTTTTGAGATTTAGAGAAAGGCTATTATATGATAGAGTGAAGATTATAGGCGTAGTGTATGAATTGTGGAGGGTGTATTGGTATAGGTGAGAAATAGATAGTTATATAGGCGTTATATGAGTATTGTTATATTATGTAGGTAAAGTGATATTAGGCCTTTTTATTAAGTGAGTAAATAGTAGAATGTGATGTTGAGGAGAGTGTTAGAGGTAGGGGAGATGTAAGTATGTTTGGGGTAGTTATGATAGTATTTGAGAGGTAATTGTAAGGCTATAGGGGATTAGTGTAATGTGAATCGCCGTGGCTATCATTTGTTTATGGAGATAGTGTTTTATGCCAGATATAGGTGATATGTGAAGGTAGATATTGGGAGGGGGGTGGAATTATATATGTATATATAATGATAATGGGAATGAAATATAGAAGTAGAAGTTGTAACATGATATGTTTTGCGGCGATTAACTGCCCTAGTGGCGAATATCGTATAATAAGATACGTCGGAAGTAGTTGCTAGAGTAATTTAGTTAGTGATAGGTGAGTGTTTTGAGAAGTAATGTTGTGTGAGACTAAAAGGGCTTAATAAATAATAAAAATCCATACGTGATTAAGTATAGTTAAAGTTAGTTAGTATGTTTGAGTGATAGATAGGATATAGGAATAAGATAGAGGAGGTGAGTGGATGAGGGTATTAGAGTTCGTAAGTAGGTGATAAGGTTGATTATATATATATAAGTGTATATATGTAAAGAAGTAAATATTATATATTTTAGATATTATAGGGATGTGAATTTGTATAGGTTATAAAGTAGGGGAGGATAGAAGGTACTATATATATAAGTAGATAGAACATTTATAGAGTAAGGAGAAGGAAAATGAGAGCTTTGAGTGGTCTAGTAGAGTGAATGTATATAGAATTAATGGAAATAGTAGGGTAGTGAGTAATTTTATATCATACAGAATAGTATATAAGATAAGTATGTTTTTGAAAAAATAAATATTGTGTATGCCTTTACTATAAGCTTAGGCTATTGTTGTATAGGGTGTGAAACGGGGGTAGTGAATATTGATAAATGCCTAATATAGGTCCTAAGGAAGAAGTTGTATAAGATAAGTGATATTATGTGAAGTATATGAAGTAGGTGAGATAGCTATTAGGTGATTATGTGATATTATAGATATAATGGACGTTAGCAGAGAAGGGAGAGGATTTAGGAATAGGGTGTGAGGGAGAGATGTGATTGGAGGAACAGGAATTGGCTCTGTTGGTGGGAAGAAGCGGAGAGGGATGTTAAGATGGTTATATGGGCATTAGTGAGAATGGTAGGAACAGAGAGTGGTTAGGAGAGTTTGGGAGGCGGAGGGATAGGAAGGAGAGGAAAGGGGGGGACCAAGAAGGAGGTGCGATGGATGGAATAAAGGAGATGTGGGCAGGAGGGAGGGATGAGGGAGGAAGAGGGGAGGTTGTTGGCGAGGGATAGAGTGGAGTGGAGGAGGTGGTGAGGGCGAGATGAGGGGAGGTGTGAGTGAGAGAGGTTGTACGTTACCACTCCCCCGCTCAAGCGGGAAAAAGTGTAGGCAAAATAAAATAAATAAATATATATATAATATATATATATTTATATATATATATATATATATATATATATATATATATATATATATATATATATATATATATATATATATATATATATATATAAATGTATTAAGTATATAAGTATAAATATATATATATATATATATATATATATATAAGCATCGTAAGTGTCAAGTTCCGTTGATTTTGCCCAATTTTACCCAGTTTTTTTTTCAATTTTTTTTTTATGAAAGACAAAAACCCGGCGTGGGTTGGGCTTTTTCAAAAAACCTGGGTTTTATGCCAACCCTGATATTAGGGCTACTTTAGGGTACCTCAAGCAGCCCTCAACATCCCTCCGCACTAAAATTACGCCCCTACTCAGTTTTGTTGTAATCATGACATCTGATAAGGGGAGAGAGCATAGTTAGTGGAGATGTAGTATAGGATGGTTGACTAATCACGCCTAAATCTTTTTCTTGGTCCACAGACTCGTGCCAATAACCATTCAAATCATAGTTGAATATTTTATTTGAGTAAAAGGAGAAAAAGTGTTCGGGATAGAACAGAATCATTATACCCTGTTCAGACGACGCTTAAACTGTCCACAATTTACATCCATTTTACAATTTAAGTCAATGCGGACGGAAACTGAATAAAATCTCTCGAGGAAACTAGTACATATAAGTTCATCCCATCTTATTGAACCATTCCTAAGAAATTTGCTTTTCTTCGACTAAAATATTCTTGCTTTGACAGGGCCTAAAATATCTTTATTACAATTTGAATTTTTAAGTTATATATATATAAAATGAATGCTTCAATTATTTAAAAAAAAAAAATTCCTATAAATTTTCCTTTTGATTTTTGAAACAAAATTAAATTATTTATGCCTTCAATAAAAGTTATCTTATTTAGCATAACTCAGTCTATATGGGGTAAATCTTATTCTAAAGGCTCTTAGTATTAATGTTATAATAATATAATTATATAATTATTAAATATCAACTGGACATTCCTTTTTGAGTCATGCAGTCAGTAATAGTATTCCATAAATTCTAAATATGAGTGATATTTTAGTTCATGTAGTTCTATAATTAGTCTAAGCCTTTTTAAATAACATGCTTAGGAGTCTATATAAAATAATTTCTTTTTTTTTACATTCTCTAAAATGTATATTTTATCTTATATAATGACCTTATCAAAAGGTTTTCCAAAAATTTACTGTAAATAGGGTTTTAGAGTTTTAAATTTTGGAATGCCCTTAATAATTCCATATATATATATATATATACTTAGTAAATCTTCCTTTTACTATTACTTTATGAGGCACTCACATTGCCATAATTTATGCCTCTTTCTTATGTATATTATAGGTATCACTCACCAAATGTTATAGAATCATTCTTAAATAAATCATAATTCACAGTTCCTTATTGCTATGTTGCTACTACCCTCTTTAAGAATTCTTATATTATAGTCATATTAATAATTAACATCATGAAACTTGCAGCTTTACTTGATAGTCAATTATGCCGTCCAGTTAAAGATTTATTAATTTCTTTTGTCTTAAAATTTATGTTATACTCGTAAAGTTCTATTATGATTGCCACATATCCTCCACAGAAGGCACTTAGTGTCTCTCCTATCTTCCAAAAGCATAGGGGTCATCCCTACATCTCTCTCCTTCACGTTAAACAAGTTGACGCAAAAAAGCGAGTTGTGAGAGTTCATTAACTGTATCGAGAATTTCGCAATCCCTGTGATCCTGATAATTTTTTTCTCGTCACTCTTATTGAACCCTAATTTTACTTTAAAATTTATAAAAACTTAAAAAACTTTCGTGTCCTTATTACTATTTCTTGCTAAGTTAATTTCTGCCCCTCTCTTTATTTATTCTTTTAAGTTCATTTTCTATTTTTCTTTTTATAACGTCGAGATCTTGCGCACCTGCCGGGTATTGCTTGTGGCAATGCCGAGTCGTCTGGAATGATTTTATAACCTGATCTACTTCTTGGTTCATCCATTTTTTCTATTTACTCCTATCTCTCTATATATACCTCACTACAATATATGGTTTTTCTCATTTTGCCAACTCCTAATGGGTCTATACTTTAAAACTATACTGATCTGAAATCTTCATAAATAAATTGTTTTAAGTGTTTCCTATAAGATTCGGATTCCTAATTAACCCATAAATGTATCAGACATTTCGAATAATATACTAATTTTTTACCCTGGATCTCAGCAAAATCTTAATTTGTTTTTAGGTTATTGTAAAAGAATAATAATTGTTAAGATAATTTTTTCTTACTTATATAGATTATAATAGCGATCAGTATGTAATGATATTTTTCAGTGGTTATTATCTGTGAGTATTGAGGTTATCAATGCACACTATGTCTTTTATATAGTTCTATATGAACATTATTGTTAACATCAAGGCAAAGGTGTTATGAATCAGGTTTTTGCGCTCTCTGCAGTAAAACATAGGGAATACATAAATTATAAATAATAATATATAGTGTAATATCTTTTCTTTTGAGTATATAAAAAATGAATGAATGAAAAAAGGCGATAACTTTTTTTTTATTCTTCGATGCCTGACTATATGCACCCTGAAAATTTGATGTCATTATCTCTTTGAATATTTATTTATAATATGTATATAAGGAATTTATATTAGTTACACTCATATTATTTTCATTTTTTCAAAAATCAGAGAGATTTTTTATAATTTTTTGGACGCTTGTGTATTTATTAATTTCCTCTCTACTGTCTCCGACATATTTGTGAGGCTGTAATCTGCTATCCACTGTTCGGAGGGAAATCTAGAGAGGAGTGCCGCTCCCCGCATTTAGTGAGATCTGTGCTATTTTCACCGGTATATTGAATACATTTCCCTGTAAAACGAAAATACTTATTTAATAGTGTTAGATATAACTTTTTCTCTCGTTTTGTCTGACTCCTCATTGCCAGTACACTCTTTCTTGTGTGTGCTGGTCTTTTATACCCTATGGTTATTTTTCTCTACGGCCCATGAGTTATTTAGAAAAATTTGAGAGTATAAATTTATTACAAACGATAAGATACAAAGAATTTTCATCATACAAATTTTTGTGCATTATATCATTCTCGATTTACTATTATTGCGTGTGTCCATTAAAATTTTATTTAACTTTGTTTTGCTTTTTGGAGAACTTATAATTTGGTGGGAGCTAACAAATTTATATATTTAGTAATCATAGTATTAGTAATAATAATTGATTGGTATTAATAAACTCCTCTGCTCTATTGTATAATTATTATGATATGGATCTCATATGATTATTGAAGTATTATTATGTATTATGTATTCATTATGGTGGTCTATTATTCTACGGTCCTCCACTCTCGGATGATTATTGATCGAATCTCTCTCTTGAAAATAAAGGTCTATGGGCCTATCCTCGCAGTCTGTTATAAAATAAAAACACTAATTTCTCACCTTAGTGTGTGATCCAGTCATCGCGCACCCCCCACTTCACATACACAATGGTGTCCCCCGGTAATAGCTAATTGCTCTCTGGTCTATTTTTTCTATCTTGAGGCAATTTAGGCTCCTCTTATTTTCTGCGGGAAATTATTTTTTTTTTAATTAATAGGTTTTGTTTTCCAGAGATTTGATTTCTATTAAGTCCCCTAGAACACAAAAAAAAATTAGATTACACTTGAGCCCCTCCAGGACTTATTTCTAAAAAACAAAATTCTGTGTGCACTCCCAGTTTTTATTTACACCGCGATGATATACTTCCCCACACTTAACAAGTTATCCAAATTAAGCTCCAAATATATAATTCTTTCTTCAATGAAAGATAGTAACAAAGACTAGCATAAACAGTTAATACACCGTATCATTTTATATAGACATAGAATGTCTACAGACTATTGCAAGACAGATAACTGAAAAAATTCAACTAACTTATCATGCCCCACATAAGTGACATGTGGAGAGAAGAATAAATAAAGTAATTGATTGAATGAAGTAATGAAATATAAGAATAAAGATAAAATTGGGGTAATAAATGTAAATAAATATGGATTAGATTAAAAAACGGGATAAAGGTACAAATATTGAAATTTTAATTTCCCTTTACATCCATTCTACTCTTTGTCAAAACATCTGCTAGCTGATGTCTTGATAAACAGATTTCAACTCTTAGTGAAAATTTTATTATCTTCATCTTTTATCTCATCTCCACTTGATCTAATGCTAGTATATTACTTAATTCTTATGGCATTATTACTACACCCACTGCGTTACTGAATATAATATCGCATCTATTATGTTACCTTAGATATACGTTAACTACGTGTATCTATATAAAGAGAGAGATTGAATACACAGGGCTGTGAGGGTCAGAAGCTGACAATTTGTCAGGAAGTACAGATAGTAGAGACAGAACGCTTTACGATTCTAGAATCGTTGAAGTTTACAAGTGACTCTAGAATTTGTTCAATTACAAGTAACATGGAGTATCCAAGTTACGAAGAGTAGTACCTGAAACACTAAGCTACTTTATGAAAACTGATATATATATAGTATATATATTTATATATATTAATTAATTTAATTATATATATATATTATAATATATATTATTAATATATATTATATATATATATTATATATATTAGTTAATTATATTAATATATATTATATATAATTAATATTAATATATATATAATATATATATAATAATATATATAATATATATATATATATAATAAGTGTAATATATTAATATATATAAGTATGTAATATTATTATAATATTATATATATAATATACTATATACTATATATATATATATATATATATAATTATTATAATATTATATATATATATTTAATATATTATATTAATATATATATATATATAATATATATATATTAATTATATATATGAATATAGATATATATTATATAGATATTAATATATATATATATATTTATATATTATATATATTATATATATATATATTATATATATATATAATATATATATATATATATATATATAGTGAAGAGTGAAGAGAAGAGTGAGAATTGAACACCCTGTATAGTAATGAATGATATATATATATATATAATATATATAATATATAAGAGAGAGAGATATGAGATGAATAGTATTAGAGAGAGAGATACAGTATCTTTCCATATTAATAATAATTAATTATATATATATATATTATATATATATATATAATATATTAATAATTAGTATATATATATAATAGATCTATAATATATATATTAATATTAATATAATATATATATATATATATATAATTTGTATTATGGATGGCGTTATGATGAAAGATAATTACGTGATAGTGTGGGATATATATAGATTAGGCTAAGGTATATAAATTGGTGTTATAGAATATTAGTGAGATGGAGATAATTTAGTGAAGTATGAGTAGTGTGTATGAGGTGCTATATTAACACCTATAATATACTCTCTACTTAACTTATATTGCGGTGTAATATTGGTTCTCATGTGTGTAGCGAATCTGAAGGTAGTGAGTTGAGAAGGATTGCGTATAGAGAGTGAATTTGGCATGAGGTTATGCATTAAAGTGTAGATAGGGTTTGAATAGTAAAGTATTAGATATAAGTAAGGTTAAGTGTTATATAGGTTTGGAGTTATAGTAGGACAGTGTTCACTTCAGTGTTGAAGTTTAATATGTTAAGTATATGGTGACGCAGCTATGGTATGACAAGTGTATTGATGATTGGTACGAGCCAGTTGGCTATTTTTGATGTGAATTGTAAGAAGGGATAATCGAAGGAGAGAGTGAGAGTGAGCAGAGGTGTAGAGAGAGAGTGAGAGCGAGATAGAGAGAAGAGAGAAGAGAGAGACAGTCTGCCATATATAGTTGATGAATAGGCAGGAAGGTTGCTTAGGTAGTCAATTAATAATCGTTATTGGTGATTGTAATATAGTGAGTAACTAAGTCTATGTAAGTGCGCTTAGTAGTTATATTATTACATGAGGGTATATAGTTTTTTAGTTATCCTGTTGATTATATTGTATATATATATATAATTTATGGTAGTTTAGATGACTATGATGATCTACAGAATTAAGAAATTATAATAATGTCCTTCACTTGATGCAAAAAGATGGCGATAGTGTATATGGACATTTTTATAGGATTATAAATACTTTCAAGGTTAGTGAGTAAAGATAATTATAATATAAAATGATGATGGATATATGAATCAGTATTTAGTAGTGTATAGTTATAGTGTTATGTGATGACTAGAAGTATAATATATTATATATTTATATATATAGTGTAAATGAGAGAATATAAAATGAAAGTAATTATGTTTGAAAATTGAGAGTTTATGGTTCATAGTTGAAATAGGTATTATGAATGTAATAGTTCTCCGATAGTATTGGTTAGCGGATGTATTAGTTGGAGAGTGTGTTGCGGATACCGATATACCGGCTGGTATATAGAGACCTGAAAGAGAATAAAGTGTAATAGATTGAGTCGGTTGAACGTAAATGATTCAGAAGGAGAAGAAATGTGAGTTTGGCTAAGAGGCTCTCGAGAATTAAAAGGTGCATGATAGAGAGTATTAGGTACGAGGTTTTTGTTATGTAGTGATATAGGCTTGATTGTATGGTCAATCCTATACGAGTTACTCCCATTGGAGTAATGTAACCATATGATATATCATAGATAGAGTATAGCGATTGACGAGACGGATTTACAGTAGTGAGGGTCCGTTATCGGTCCGAGACATGAAGACTTGAGATAAGGGACCTGGTAAAGATCTCTTCCAGTTTCAAAGAGAGAGAAGGTATTCACTGTACAACCTGGAGTGAGAGGGATGAAGCGAGAGAGAGAGAGAGAGAGGAGGAGAGACGCGCGCTCCACAATGGAGGTAGCACCTTATTAAATCTTTTTATTTTTTAAAGAAAAAAAAAAGGTCTGTTATATGGGACTTTATTCTATCGACATTTGGTTAAATCAATATACCTCTTCGAAAAAAATCCGCATTATGACGTCTTGTGTAAGCTTTTTATGAATGGAAATTTTCAATTTGCTTGGACTATATTATTAAATTGTGTTGATACTCCATTATTTTATAAAAGGTCACGAAAGCATACTTTTAACTCTGAAAAGAAACTCAGAATTTTACTCATAAAAGGTGTATTTTGGTATATTCTTATAATAATTTAATATTTAGTTTTATAGAAATTTATTATTTGTGTTTAAAATATGTATTTCGTAAAGTTAACTTTACAGTTTTTAAATATTAATCAAAATTTTATATCGTTCTGTCATGTAAACATAGATAAGTTATTTTATTTTATATTTCAAGTACATTAAAATAATATTAGCTACCCTAATTTTTTATAATAATAATAATAATAATATAATAATAATAATAATAATAAATTAATATATATAATACATAAAATAATAATTAAAATTAATAATAATAAATAAATAATTTAAATAATATAATTATAATAAATAAATATAATTAAATATATAAATAAATAATTATAATATTAAATTAATAATATTTAATACATAATAATAATAATAATATAATAATAATAATTAATATATATTATTTATATTAATAATAATTAAATATTAATATAAATAATAATAATAATAATAATAATATATTAAATAATAATATAGTAATTAAAATATATTTATTAAATATATTATAAAATACTTATAATTTTAATAATGATTAATGTCTAATAATCAAATAACTTAAATCATTAATATTATAATAAATAAATTATAAGTTTTTATATATTATAATTTAATTAATTATTATTATAATTATATATATTAATTATATTGGTTAATTTTATTTATTTTTATTATTACTTTATTATTATTAATAATTTATACATTTAATTGTATAAATAACTTATATGATAATTATATATCTATATTTATTTATTATTTATTTATTCTTATCAGATTACTTTTATTCTTTGAAACTATCAATTTTAATCTTTGTAGTTATGAATCGTTGTCATGTTTTTTAAAGTGAGAACAAAGAAACTTGAATAGGAAATGCAAAAAGCTGCAATGTTTTTCATTAATTTAAATTAGGGAATCTTATATTTAATTTTCTTAGTAAAAATATATAATATAAGGTCAAACTAAATTTAAAGTTAACAGATTTTTCAATGCAGAATAAGGTTCTCATGGTATAGATGGTTGCTATTTTTGCTCATAATCGTTATATCGAATTAAAATATATCTAGTATCTTGTGCCAAAAACTTAATTTTGTATCTTACTTTCTTTCTTCCATTTTATGAACGCTTAGATCACATTAGGAATGATTATTATTGTGGTTAATGCTTCCTGGCGGACGTTTCTTGTACCGTTTAAGGTGACATAATTGCTATTATCAATGTTGTTATTATGTGCAGTACACTACCATTCCCAGACGTTTCTTGTTATACGTATTTTAAGTGACAATTTGACTTACGTTATGTTGTTATATGGTGCAGCCCTACACATGTTGAGATTTATAATGATATTTGCATATCGCTATACTATATACTTTGGTATCCGATTAAATAATAGTATATGAGCAATTGCTCGGCCTATTCCGATTTCAAAATCAACCATTATATAGATTTAACTAAGCTAAATTAGTTAATAGTGAGATGTGCGATATATCTTACAAAGGCAGAAGTTATTATACTATTTATTTTTAAATTTATCTATTAATGCTTTATTATTATATAAGTTTTTATTGTATATATTTATTATATTAATTATTATTTATATATATATATATTATTATAATTATATTATAATTATATTATTTATTATATTATTTTATTTCTAATTATATATTTTGTGCATATTTCAGTTAACATTATAACTAGAGTATTATATAATACTTGATATATAATTATAATATTTAAAAAGGTTATTAAAAACTATATAATAAATTATGAAAATAATATATAGTTTATTTTAAGGATGGCATATATCAACTAGCGTGCGCCTCAAAGTAATGTTATACTTACGTTTTGCCTATCAACCTGAGCTTTTAGATATATATATATATATATTATATATATATATATTAAACTGTGTATTCATAACATTCTTTATGTATACAAAGCTATTTTTCCAAAATTTCTCTCAATACATTGTTTGATAAATTTTAAAATATGTATGTTTATACTAATACCTCATATCAAGTGTACGCTCAGTTCTCAAGACGCAAGACTCTACTACCGCACAACTGCTGACAACACACTACAACACGAGAGTTACAGCCACACTTGCAATGTCATCTCTCCC
>JABUQX010031109.1:47500-55544 GCA_015478945.1 Trachelipus rathkii | reverse complement strand
AGGTTATAGATATATATATATAGTAGGCATATATAGCATAGTGCATAGTATAGCATATAGTATATATATATATATATATATATATATATATATATATATATATATTATATATATATATATATATATATATATATATATATATATATATATATATACAAAAAAAAGGAAATATAAATATTTTTTCTAATCTTTATTTTGAAAGCATTAAAATATACAGAATCTAAAATAGGGCTAAGGCCCGTGAGGTATAAACTTTTTTTATAATATATATATAGGAGATATATATATATATATATATATATATATATATATATATATATATATAGTATAGTATATATATATATATATATATATATATATATATATATATATATATATATATATATATCCTAGGTTCACTGTGTAGAAGGCACATAATTTTAATTTCTTTGCCTCTTATTTCCTGACTCTTTATTTAGGTTTATTTTTTTTTTTTTTCAATGATTTTTTTGAGAGGTGTTAATAATTTTTTGTTTGAGTTCGTGAATAGGCCTTTTTAGCAGGGCTGCGGAGTCGTAAAAATAAAATTTCTTCTCCTTCCTTAAATTTAAATTTGGATTTTCGGACTCTGACCTCGACTCCACTTTTAAACAAATTGACTCCGACTTCACCAAACAAAAATTTTCGACTCCTACCCGACTCCTGAAATTGCACGACTTCACGACTCCGATTCCGACTCCGCAGCCCCGACCAAAACCAAAACATAGACTGAGTCGTCAAAGTAGCTGATGAAGTGCAGAAGTGATGTGACTGGACTTCAGAAATCAGAAGCTGCGTTTCCAGAAGCCCGACTGCAGCCCGGGCGGCACACAGGCGCACATGCATCGTTTCCAGAGTCCGTTTGCACACCCTACGTCACGTAAACGTCGGCGCCCGTTGTTAAATCCCTCGATTTAGCCAATAAACGGGCGGCTGGGTGGAAGGATACTTTGTCGTAACAAATTTCTTTACAAACACATGTGTCGGAAATGGCTTGCCAAAAGTTTTTTAATATTTTTGTTAACTTTTATATTAAGGATACTAAATATATCGTATCATTTCATAAAATAGATACATATAACTATAAGAGTATTGTTTACAATTGTCAACTGATCCGACGGGCGCGCTCGGCCGTTTCCAGGTACTCAAATTTCCTGTTCTCTGATTGGCTAATGTAATTTTTCATTTCCGAAGCGTTTCCGAGATTTTACACACGGGCTGCACTCGGACTTCTGGAAACGCAGCTAGAATCACTGAATGAGCGAATGATTCAATCAACTAATAGTGACTCCGACTATAGTCACTCGTGAAGTCGTGAGTCGTACGCTTTTTTTTTTTTTTTTTTTTGACCAATGTTAAAGCGAATAGTGAAGTCATCACTAAATTAATAATAATAATAATAATAATAATAATAATGATAATAATAATAATAATAATAATAATAATAATAATAATAATAATAATAATAATAATAATAATAATAATAATAATAATAATAATAGTTCTATAAATTTTCGACCCCGACCCCACTTACGCAGGAACTTTTGACTGACTCCACATGCACAGAATTTTAGACCACCTCTGGAAAATTGGTAACGACTCACGACTCCGACTCCGTAGCCCCTGTTTTTAGACCTAATTTTTTCCCTATTGCTAGTTTTGGTGTGATTCTCTCTCTCTCTCTCTCTCCTCTCTCTCTCTCTCTCTCTCTCTCTCTCTCTCTCTCTCTCTCTCTCTCTCTCTCTCTCTCTCTCTCTCTCTATCTCAATACAATCCGTAATGCATTTTTCTTATTATTTCAGTTGATTCACATTCGGTATTTTTATTATTCTACTTTTATATATATATATATATATATATATATATATATATATATTATAGAATATATATATATATATATATATATATATATATATATATATATATATATATATATATATATATATATATATATATATGGGTAGTAGTAGTAGTAGTAGTAGCAGTAGTATTTTTAGTAGTAGCAGTAGAAGTTGAGAAAGAGTCGCTGGAGGTGAGTAGTATATTGATTGTAGTATATACACTTTGGCTAGGTTAAATTTATATATATTTATTTATGCTGATCCTGTCTTCCCCTTTTTACCATCAATAATATGACTAATCCTTTGGTCACATTTATCACTGTTAATTTTAAAATCGTTTTTCCCTTACTTTATCCGTCAATCCTTTCATACCGTATTAGCTTACATGATAGAGGGGAGTTACCAAACGTCGAGTGCCTAGTGCCTACGCGAATGTGGCACTCTCTCTCTCTCTCTCTGGGGCCAGGTTCACCCTTCCCTTCATCGCTGGTTATACGCCGTGCCGTTTAGCGGTTGGCTTTCCTCCGCTTCTTAACGTATTTCGTTCAAATTTATACGAATCAGAAAAGATTTTATTATTTTTATTTCATTTTTTTTTTTTTTTTTTGCTTGTGTCATCATCATCATTACGCAGACGTTGACTCGGGACTTATTGTGTTTTCAATTGTGAATTGTGCCTTCAAATTTATAAGTAATAATAATAATAATAATAATAACACACACACACACACACACAATGGACACTGCTCTTCTTAACTAATAATTTTCTTCATTCCAATTTTACTCTTCTCGTACGGTTAGAATATATATATATATATATATATATATATAGTATATATATATATATAGTTAGTTATATATTATTTATATATATATATAGTATATATATATATATATATATATATATATATATATATAAGGTTATATATATATATATATACTAATATGAATTTATATTTCAATATTTTTGAATATGATAATTTTAGTTCCCTTATTCCCTCAAAAATTTCTAACCAATACCATACTCAATATATATATATATATATATATATATATATATATATATATATATATATAGTATATATATATATAGCAGTATATAGCATATATATATATATATATATATATATATATATATATATATATATATATATATATGAGGACGATTCGGCTATACAGCTATACAGTCCATAGTCTTGGTGTCATTTACGCTTATGAATAGGAATGCGGATTGCTAATTAACTGTAGATCCGCAAAGTTTTAGGGGGATCCGGAGCTAGAGAGAGAGAGAGAGAGAGAGAGAGAGAGAGAGAGAGAGAGAGAGAGAGAGAGAGAGAGAGAGAGAGAGAGAGAGAGAGAGAGAGTCGACCAGTTTCAAATAATATTATTTTTTTCATAAAATATTGTTTATATTTCTAATATGTAAAGGTGTCCCGATCCGGATAATTTTAAAATGAAGTATCAATAGTAGTGATGGGGTTAATTTTAAATATCGGATTCGGAGTTGAAGTCGAATATCTTTACGGGTTTCATAAAATCATTAATTCTAGGTAATGAAATTTATTATGAATTATATAGTGGTATAGTGGAAAAAATACTTGTTGCTAATTCCTTTATTTTCACTTATTTGCAAGTTACAATTGAAAATGTGAAATATATTTTATAGTCAACACATTTTCTTTGCTCCGCCTATACCCAAAAAGTTAACGAAGCTCCGGCTCCGGCTCCGATTCCACTGAAAACGAATACAGCTCTCTACTTCGTCTCTAAGGCCTGATATATAGAAAAGTGTGTAGGTGTGTGTGTGTGTGATAAATTTACTCAGTGTCTATTGAGGATAAAATATATAATGCAAATAGTAATAATAATAATAATAATAATAATAATAATAATAATAATAATAATAATAATAATAATAATTATTATTATTATTATTATTATTATTATTATTATTATTATTATTATTATTATTATTATTATTTATTATTTAAATGTCACTCTTTTAATTTTAATCATGGATTAAATACTGATTCTAACTACCATTTATAATGGTGAGGTTTTAAAATTACTATTGTTGGTACTGTTGTTTGGTGTGTTGTTGGTATTTTAATTGATTTTTTTGAAATTTGACAGGTTGTAGTGTCAGGTGTTACTTAATTGGCAAAAGATGAAGTGACATGTTTAAATATTTGTCAACTCGATATGTTTGTGAGTATTCTATATAATAGTATATATATATATATATATATATATATATATATAGAGCACCCGTGTCTAGTATATATATATATATATATATATATCTTGCCTACCCATGTGAAAACATCTAACTACGCCACTGATATATATATATATATATATATATATATATTTATGTATATATATATATATATATATATGTATATATATATATAAGGAGAGAAGAGTATATATATGTATATATAAAATCTCTGGCCCCCCATGTGAAAATATATATATATATATATATATATATATATATATATATATATATATATATATATATATATATATATATATATATATATATATATATATATATATATATATATATATATATATATGTTATATTTATATATATATATATATATTCAATTAGCCCTTAAGTTTATCAACACACGAGATTTATTTTAAATTTTTATTGATAATTATTACACATATTAAAACAAGATAAAAACATAATTATAATACTAGCTTTCGTTCCTAATTTTTTAAATGGAACCTTCTTCAAGTATGATTTCTTTACTAAATCTGGAAATTCTTCGATGTTAGTTATCTAAAATTTTAATTTTGGTTGGTTATTTTTTTGTTCAATTTTTTGTAGTATTGCGTCGAACTCATCAGTGAATTTTGGATATGATCTAATGTTATTTCGCCTTCCTGTTTATTAAAATTCTTTGTGTTTCTTATGCAGTAGGACTCAACTAATCTTCTTTTTTGTTGATCATTTATATATATCAATGGTGTCATCCTTCCTATGTTAATGCTATGGTTTGAGGTTGTTCTGTGAGTAGTAAGGGCTGAATTTCTGTTGTCCTTTCTTAAGTCATAACGATGTTGCTTGGTTCTTCTTTCAAAATTGCAACTGTTGCACGGGACCGTATAAATGCATTGAGTGTTGTCTTTTTCTATGTTTCTGTGTGGTAGGAAAATCTTTTTTAATGGTAAGGTATCAGAAAATATTACCACCCAGAAACAAAGAATGACACATCTCAAAAATCTTACCTCCCCCTTCCCCAAACACACCCTATAAACATAAAAAACATTTTACCAAATAACATTACCATCACATCATCTGATACCCTACCATTAAAAAAGATTTTCCTACCACACAGAAACATAGAAAAAAACAACACTCAATGCATTTATACGGTCCCGTGCAACAATTGCGATCTAATTTACGTTGGTGAAACTCACGATTTTGAAAGAAGAACCAAGCAACATCGTTATGACTTAAGAAAGGACAACAGAAATTCAGCCCTTACTACTCACAGAACAACCTCAAACCATAGCATTAACATAGGAAGGATGACACCATTGATATATATATATATATATATATATATATATATATATATATATATATATATATATATATATATATATATATATATATATATATATATATATATATATATATATATATATATATATATATATATATATATATATATATATATATATATATATAAATGATCAACAAAAAAGAAGATTAGTTGAGTCCTACTGCATAAGAAACACAAAGAATTTTAATAAACAGGAAGGCGAAATAAAAATTGATCATATCCAAAATTCACTGATGAGTTCGACACAATACTATAAAAAATTGAACAAAAAAATAACCAACCAAAATTAAAATTTTAGATAACTAACATCGAAGAATTTCCAGATTTAGTAAAGAAATCATACTTGAAGAAGGTTCCATTTAAAAAATTAGGAACGAAAGCTAGTATTATAATTATGTTTTTATCTTGTTTTAATATGTGTAATTATCAATAAAAATTTAAAATAAATCTCGTGTGTTGATAAACTTAAGGGCTAATTGAATATATAAATATATCTAATAGCGATTACAGCTATATTTACTAAATGATAAGAGGTAAAGGTATATATATAAGGTTATATATATATAGTATATATATATATAGTTATATGAAAGATATATATATATATATGTTATATATATATATATATATATATATATATTTATTATATATATATATATATATATATATAAGAAGTATACGGATGTATATATATATTATAAGATTTTATTTCATATAATTTTCACTGTTACTCTAATAAACTTAATACGAGTCTTTTAACATCTTAAAAAAAAGTAGGTCACACACATTATTATATATATATATATATATATATATATATATAGACTTAGTTAGTTAGAATATATATATATATATATATATATATATATATATATATATATATATATATATATATATATATATATATATATATATATATATTAGTGATGCAGGTAACACCCGCACCCGCATCCGCACATTACTAAGATCCGCATCCGCACTTCGTAAAGGTGGATGTTGGTGCGCGGATGTTTATTATTACTTCGAGATTTGATAAAGAATTTTTTAATAAAAATACTTAAGATGATGAAAATGAAAATGAGTTGAAGGCAATTCAAAAACTGCTTGATATTCCATATCTTATTGTTATCAAAGACATTCAACTCTGAATAATTTCTTATGATGAAAGAATTTTTATTGCTCAAAAGAACCTCTTTGCTTCTTTAGTATATGTCAGATCGTATTTAAAAGCATTTACTAATGTGGAAATGTGCCATCATATCCCACTGTAGCAGTATTAAGCTATTGAAACTATTTGAAGAAATTACCAAAAATATCAGCGCCTCTACAAGCTTCTGTCTCCGAATAATACCATTAATCTCAACGTTAAGGAAGCATTTTGAACCATCTAAATTGAAAATGATGACGGTTTAAAAGAATGAAAGATGTAATTTAAATTAGAGCTAGAAAACTCTTGTTCTGTGTAAATTAATGCCTTCATACTTCTCTATTGCAACTTACTTGGGGATTCCGTTATAGCAGCAAGTTTTTTTTGTGACAATGTTAGAACAAGTTAAATCGTCACTTTTTGTTGCAGTTGAAAAACTTCATCCGAACAGTCTATTAATTCGCCACCCAATAAAAGGAAAAAACGAAATCTGCAGAAAACACCTACTACAAGTAAATCAATAACA
Organism: Trachelipus rathkii; assembly: GCA_015478945.1. NCBI lineage: Eukaryota > Metazoa > Arthropoda > Malacostraca > Isopoda > Trachelipodidae > Trachelipus > Trachelipus rathkii. The sequence continues at coordinate 48,428 of JABUQX010031109.1, read as the reverse complement.
GATTCACTGGAAGAATTTCTACAGTCCATTAGTGATGAAGAAACACACCGCATTACCAAAAGATGTAGTGAAAATGATTGAAAACTATCACCAAGAAAATCGACTAGATACAAATGATGATCATATCAGTTGGTGGAAAGTACAAAATGTTTACCCACGCTTGAGTAAACTTGCAAGAAATACGGCCTGTCCTCCAACTGTTAAAATTCAAGTGAGAGTATTAACATTGCTAAAGCATTATATGACAGAAAGAAACAGACCAGCAAAGGCAGAAAAATTGATGTTTCTTAAGCACAACCTTCATATATTTGTCAATTTCAATACTAGTGCAAAAAGTATATAATCCATTGTAAAATCTCTTCATTAAGGGCGCGGAGGTTGGGGGTGCGGCTGGTGGGGTTCATTTGAAAGGTCCCCGTCCCGCAAATCCCTGGTAACATACTATATTAATAGATTGAGGTTAAACCTCGAAATATATATATATAGTATATAGTAATTATATTTTGCTAGTATATATATATATATATAGCTATATATATATATATATACTGTATATATACTGTATATATATATATATATATATATATATATATATATATATATATATATATATATATATATCAATATCCTATGATGAGGCTTTAAATAAAATTGCACAAAGAAGTCAAATGGATATACATGTTAGGTTTGAAGACTTAACTACTGGTCTAATAACCACTCGTTATCTTACTTCTCAGTTCCTTACCGACACTCGAGCTGAGAATCTTTTGGAAAATCTCAAGCAGGGGCTTGGATCAGCTGTTGAATATATGTTAAGATATCAACAGTAATGTACCGAAATCCCAACACGCTCAGTTCGGTCGAGCGTGTAGTGGTTACCTCTGCTATGCTTGAACCCGCACCTCCCGCAGGTGGTCAGGTTATGTAA
>JABUQX010031109.1:25000-42500 GCA_015478945.1 Trachelipus rathkii | reverse complement strand
AACTTAATCTTACATAAAACAACATAATTATCCGATGCTCCCATCCCTAACTCCCTCACTGATTTAACATCCAACACATACTTCAACATCTTCTTCACCACCACAAAATTAATGATACTTTTCATTTCGATACCCTCTGTACCTACACCAACTCTCGTATACTTGTGTTTAAAGATGGTATTACTTACACACATACCTCTCTCCTCATAGGAATCATTCACCTTCCTACCATTCTCATTTTCTTCCAACTCCCCAAGGACATCTGTTATACCATCCTTTTTGGTCACCTATCCAACGTTTAGGTCACCCAACACAATGCACTCTGAGCTCTTACTCACCCCATCCATAACATCATTCAGATTATTCCAGATAATCACACTCTCCTCAACATCACCCTCAGATGAACTATATGTAACAACAACCACACATCTTTTCAAACTTAAATTTAACCGTTAGAATTCTAGTACTCACTCAAACAAAATCCACCAAAGCTCTGTGCCACAGATCACTCATCAGATCGCAACTCCCTCTCTCCCCATCTCCCCGTCGCTTTTCTTTCCACAGCTAGCACACACACACACACACACACACACACACACACAGCACACACACACACACACACACACACACACACACACACACACACACACACCACACACACACACATTAACACCCTCTCTCTCTCTCTCTCTCTCTATATATATATATATATATATATATATATATATATATATATATATATATATATATATAATATAATATATATATTATATATATATATATATAATATATATTATATAAATATAATATATAATATATATATATATATATTATATATATATATATATATTATTTATATTATATATATATAATATATATATATATATATATATATATAAGTATATATATATATATATATATATATATATATATATATATATATATATACTATATATATATATATATATATATATATATATATATATATATATAATCTCCAGGTTAATATAATAAAAGTTGAAGGTGGTCATGTTGTGGAAGAATTGAGCACCGATTCTTCGAAAGTCCCCTTAGTAGAACCAGTGACGAAAAAACTTGTCCCGAAACGAAAGTCGAATCCTGCTCGTTTTTGACCCCTCTCCAAGGAATTATTTTGAAGGAGAACGAGAGAGCCTTTTTTGAATGTGTCATTGATGGTAAGTTTCAGCATCTTTTTTTACTTTTAATATAATTTTTATATTTTGTTTATTTTTATTTTTAATAGGAATGTGTTATGTATTATCTTTGTCGTGACAGGCCTAGGAAGCCACAATTAACGCTGATGTGCATAAATATTTGGATGTTTAATTTGAAAGTATCACGACTGATATAGTCTTAAATTGCTTGATTTGATTATCATAAAATTAAGTATTGTTTAGTGTTTTAAGATTATTATTTACCGTAATATGTAACATTAATAGAACTTCCCGCTAATTGGAAAGGTAAACGGACAAACATTTAATGTACCAGTTAAAAAAGTATTACATCTGTAAAATATTTTCTAGAAAAGAAGCAACACTATATTGGAAATCATTTTAAATTCTTAAAATCGGAGCTAAAAAACATCAATATGTTTGTTACATCTTATCTGAAATGTAAAACAAATGAATGCAGAAATTTAAACTTCAAAGTCTGCAACAAAAGCTGAAAAATAAAATATAAATTTGAAAGTAAATTACTAAAGCTGAACAGAAGAAAATTATAATTCAAAAATTAAACTAGATAAAACAGACTTAAAGACCTATTTGAAATTAAATGAAAGACAGAAACTTTTCAGAGAGAGAAACGGGGATGTTACGTGGGGAATGATCTACAGTTCTTTCATTATTTTATTTTTCCATCAAGGAATTATTATTATTATTATTATTATTATTATTATTATTATTATTATTATTATTATTATTATTATTATTATTATTATTATTATTATTATTATTATTATTATTATTTGAAGTTTTGTAATTACAGTAACAATGAAAACTGATATAAATTTGAGAATATTTTTATGTTTTTCGCGTTAAAATTTTTAGGTTATCCCGAGCCAACTATTAAATGGACTCATAATGGAAACCCCGTTTCTGAAGACACAGTAACCTCTGTTGAAGGAAATAGAGTTTCTCTTCTTATTCCAAACGTTGGTCAACACCACAGTGGACGATACACTTGTTCCATAGATAACGAAGCAGGATCAGCGCAGTGTACCTGTGACCTGGTTGTTAGAAGTAAGAGTTTTTTAATCACTATACTTAATTAAATATTTAAATTAATTAATTATCAATATATTATTAATATTTTTTTTTTTAACTTTTAGAAATCCAGTTTCCTCCAGTCTTTAGTAAAAGACTTCAGCCTTCTGTTATTGGCGTTGGCGAACGTCTTCATCTTGAGATAGACGTTTCGCACACCAATACCAGACGTCAGTTGGAGTAAAAACGGCCAACCTTTACAGTCCCATGATAATCTCACTATCAAAACTGAAGGATCAAGGAGTTGGCTTGTAATACCAGAAGGTAATTTACATATTAAAGATTTTTTTGTTTTAAAAAAATGTCAATTAACAATTCATATAATATGTTTTTCCTACCTTCCTACCTACCTCCAGTCTTCAGAAATATTCAAGAACAGTTTTTAATATTCATTTTAAAAATTTCAAATGTATTTCATTCAAAAATCAAGAAGAAATATTCATCGTTTTGTACTGGCAAGATTATTATTATTATTATTATTATTATTATTATTATTATTATTATTATTATTATTATTATTATTATTATTATTATTATTATTATTATTATTATTATTATTAATTTTCATTATTCTACACTACTACAACTGCCATTTTTCCCTCTCAGCTAAAGAATCCGACTCTGGTCGATATGGAGTTGTTGCTTCTAACGGGGCAGGAAGAGCAGAATGCCTTGCTGATGTCATGGTCACAAGTTTGTCGATAACCGAGCCGAAGAGTATCATTACCTTCACGGATATATCTGACGATAGCAGAGTAAGTATACATTTTCTCTATATTTCCTAGCTGTGGTGGCTACTTGTATAGTTGATCTAGGATACGAGGGCAAGGGTGGCTTTGCTTTTGGTGATGGTATAATGGAAAATGTTTATTTATTTTTTTTGTATATAAAGCTTTCAAATAGGCACGGCCGCATGTTACATTTTGTATAGCATAGGTATCACCATTTTATTATTATTAGCACCATTAAATGTAAATAAAATACAGGGTCTACTTTTAATGAAGTTATTCTTTTCATTTGTTATTTATAACTTTGATTCTTTCATAGAACCAAACTGGTTTCGTGGGACCTGAACGAGTGAAAACTTTCACTAAACTGATTGAATCATCTTCGAAAGAGACTCATTCTTCAATAATACCTATAAGCCTTACAAAAGTAGATAAAATTATCACTAATCAAGCCCCTCCTGCAACTCTTACAACACTACAACCATCACCTGAGCCCCCTGTTGAGAAAGAGGAGAAAAAATTACCAGGAAACTAAGATTGTCTTGGCCACCTCAGGAAACCGAAGAAGATATTAGGCAAAAGTTAGATATAGAAATATCCACTAATAAAGTCTCTAATATTATTTCATCTTTCAATACAATTTCGGAATCCGAGATCGTTTTAAGTGAGGAACAACCCCTACTCTGTGAAAAAGTTGACGCCAAAGTTTGGATACCATCTATAACCCCAGAACCTGAGTACGGTTATATTGAAGTTACACCTTCAATTGATCACTTGATACCTCCTGAACAAGAATTAGAACAGGAGATATCGATCACTCCAGATTTTAACATTCCTTCTTCATCAGAATTTGAGACAATCGACGGAGATTTGTCAGATAATATTTTTTCAACTCCTGCGACATCTGACTATTATCCCAAAACAAGTCCAAGTGTAGAAGTTGAACTCGCAGAAAGGTTCCAACAAATAAGTGAAGAACCCGAAATTTCACAAGTAATATCTGAGATACCAGAAGAAAGTGAATCAAAGGAAGACATGGAAGTGAGAACTGAAAAACACTCTAGAGAATCTAGCTATACGGAAATTAAAAAGTCTGTGTCCTCTACAGAAAAAACTATAGTTGAAACAAGAGTATATAGAGAATATGACGATGAAGCTGAAGTTCCTGAGATTAAGAAATCTAGTCCAATACTTCAACGTGAGGAAGTAGTAGAGTATATCGCACCAAAAACAACAGAAGTTATAGAACATAAAACTGTCCCAACCACTGATCAAAATGGAGCTGCGGAAACTTTGCAGTCTCAGGATTTTGAAGTTAAAACTCCAATATCTCATTCCTATACTGCTTCAGAGAAATCTTCTATGTCCTCTAGCAGAGAAGCTCATTCTTCATACATCTCATCTACTCAAGTAGAAACAAAAATTTATCCCCAGAGAGATCAAATGTCAGGTCAACATATTGATATTAAAACGGTATCTGACGAATTTACATCTGGTGATGAATTTTCAAGGTCGCCTATCCCATCTGATAGCTTATCAAATGAAAGGAGGATAAAGAAAAAGAGAGAATCTGTTAAACAAATAGCCTTACGGTTAGAAGAATCAATAATACCAATGTCACCCGAAGAAGTCCCTGGTGGAATAAGAATGTTTCCTCCAAAACCTTCAACGCCTTCTATAGAACCTCCAACTACCAAAGACGTAAAGATTGACGAAAGTGAGGATATTGAGGATAAAGTAAAAATATCGTTTACCGAATTCCCAAAATTAGAGCCGTTTCCTTTCAGTGTTGAAGAACGGCCGAAAGTAGAAAAGCCAAAAGGTCCTCCCCCTCCAATGCCTAAAAAGTTTATACCTGGAATGTTTACTGATAGCGAATGTGAAAGCGATATTGACATTCCAATTGGAGAAAAATTTGTACCCAAAAAAATTCATTTCGAAGCCAAATCTACAACTAGAGTCACAAGTTCGTCAGAATCAGAACCGCCACCTCCTTCATTTTTTGATAAACCTCCTGTTATAGAAGGAATGAGACCGGATATCTTGAAACCAGAAGAAATTCAACCTGAGCCTAGAATTAAAAAACCGTTGGTTGATTTACCAAAGAAAAAACCAAAGATTGTTCAAAAATTTTTAGCCCAAGCTGCAGATCAACAGCAGGAAATCACAAAACCAAAGCCATCACCTGAAACAATAACCAAATTAGAGAATAAAGAATTTATTCATGAAACTAAAATATATGAACAAAAAATTGTTAAAGAGCCTGAGATCTCGAAATCTGTTCCAAAGAGACTGGAAAAGATTTGGCCTCCACCGGAACATGTTATTGTTTCCCAAGCCATTGATGACATAAAGATGCTTGAATTCATTGGGACAGAGGAAGAGAAGCCTGAAAAACAACTTGTACCTGAACAACCAATTGAAATCATCCCTGCAATTCCTCCTCAGCAGGTATCTGAAATTCTCCAAAACGAAACGATGATAGCTACCCCAGTACAATCCTATGAAAGCTCTTTTGAATCCGAACCTATTCCCCCTGCCGCAGTTTTACAGGAAAGTTCATCAGGGACTAGCCAGTCTATGACATTCACTAGCCAGTCTTCATTTTTACAAACTACTGCATCAGGTTTTAAGTCTGTAAAAGCACCATCTCCTGTTCCTAAAAAGGAGAAACCTTTTGTAGCTTCATCTCCAGCACCTCCATTCGATATGACTCCCACAGTAATTACTCCTGTTGTGATATCAGAATCAACTGTCAAATCCTCTCAAGTCAAAGACTCTTATCAAAAGAAAGAAGTTAAAGAAACACACATTAAATCATTTGTTTCCGCCAAAAAAGAAACAAAACATTGGCCTCCTGTACAAACTGAAACGAAGCTGGGAGAGATTCGATCTCATTCCCTGGAGAGGCCACCTGTTTCAATTGCGCCTACTTTGCCTCCTGCTGCTCACGAGGCTCCACCAGCAATTTACTGGTCAAGTAGCATATCATTGAAAGAAAAAAGGCATTCGTTACCATTAGAATATATGGACACATCATCAACATTTCTACAGCAAGAATCAATATCTCAGCAACAGTTTAAATCATTACAAAGATCTTCAGATATTAAGAGAGTTAAAATTCAAGAACCATTGGTAAAGCCTCAAGAAAAAGCTAAAACAACTATTTTGCAAAGGAAACCTACTCCAGCATCTACAAAACCAATATCAAACATTGTAAGAGCAGCCGAAAGTAAAGAAACACAGGAGCAATTCTCTTTTGAATTTAAGCCAATGCCAAAATTAGAACCATTTCCATTTGTTGTTGAGGAGAAAAAGGGAAGGGTACGACAACATGCTCCTCCTCCACCAAAACCTACAAAATTTATACCCGGTTCCTTTACCGAAAGTGATTATGAGAGCGACTATGAAGGCAAACCACCGTCTATATGGAGACCTTATATGAGTGACACTGAAACGTCGTCATTTAAACCGGTTAAAGTAAAACTTAAGCAAGGAAGACACAGACGTCCAAAAGTTCCATCTCCCCCTGCCCCGACAGAATTTGATATTCCTCCAAAAGATGTAGGTCCTTTAAGGCCATCTGTATCTTTGTCAGATCTTGAAGGGGAAGAAACCTATGCAGAAAAGAAACCTTTACAAATGACTCCAGTCAAATGTAAATTCACAAAGAAAACAAGTAAACCTAAGGCCCCAGCAATAATTAAACCTATTCCTATAAGACCTACTCAACCAATACATATATTATCCCCACCAGCATCTGCTGTAAATGGTCCCGTTGGAATAAGTGAAACTCGGCCTGTTGTTTCAGCTCCACCCCCTGCTTCTACCCTTCCGTTTAGTCTTTCTCAAGAAAGAGCAGTTCATATTAGATCATCCACTCAACAAACTGGGCAAATCCAAGCTGGAGTCACTAACTTAAAAGACCAATATCAAGTTAGATCTGGAATGCTTGGAAAAAAATTGGACTTAGGAAAACCACAGGTAAAAACTTCAGCATTTTCTTCGCAGTCTTCCTTAGTAACGAGTGCTACGTCTTCGAGGCAAGTTAATTTTATTAATCCATCAGAATCAGCTGTTCAAAAAATATCAACCTCAACGCCAAACTTATCTTCTAGAGAAAAAATAGTCATTCCTGCTATGAGAGAGTCTGTTCCTTTGAAACCTTCATCTCCAAAGTTAGTAAAAAAGGCAAGTTCACAAACTGTTGGATTTGAAGAGAGTGGCTACACAGCTGACACAGAGTCAACACTGCCACGAAAGGTTGCGAAGTCTCAAGCCTTTGGCCAAGCATCAAATATGACAAGCTTCTCTAAAAGTGAGAGTCATAGCGCCAGTTTTTCCTCAAAAACAGAATCCAAGAACTATCATTCTAAGCAGTCTACTTCTGGGGAAGGATTTGCGAGTCACACTGGTGGCGAAAACGCTTTCAACTTTCCCTTTAGTGCCAGTAGTGGATTTACTCCTGGTGGTGGCGGGATTGGAGGTGGATTTCCTCCTGGTGTTGGAGGGATTGGGGGTGGAATTCCTCCTGGTACTGGAGGAATTGGTGGTGGATTTCCTCCTGGTGGTGGCCCTCCCGGTCCTTCTGGTTTCCCTTCCCAGACTTTCCCTGCATTTAATCAGTCAGGAACTTCTTCAAGTTTTTTCTCCTCTTCGGAAAGTAAATCATCTCAGGTTGGTTATATAAATGTAAATTTATGTGAGTTTAAAGATATTGGCCATTCTTTCATTGTGTATTTTCTACGTACTTATGGAGGCGTAGTTTATACTAATAACGAATCTAACATCGTTTCAGGCCAACAATTTATGTAGCTTATATAATGCTTTTGTTAGAAAGGTCCAATGTAAAAAATAAAAGTGTAATATAGATTAGTTGTAATTATTATTGGTATATAAATTCATTTTCTTGTAGGTTTAAGTGTATAAATGTAGATATAAATAAATTTTAATTGTTAAGCTCTTATGTACATTTCATAGTTCCTCTCTCTTTGTTGATAAAAATGAAATAATTACTTATCCTCCCTTGGATCTTTCTACTTGTAACCTTCCTTACACATAGGCTTATCCCTCTCCCACCTTCACCAAACGATCCTGGCATGCCTCCAAGTGTCCTGCATGCTTCTCATTTAAAGATATTGAAAGGCTTTAGATGTCTTCCTTCTAATGCAAAATTTTTCTCAAAACAGGTTAAAACACAAAGATTCATATCCCGCTAAGGAAAAATATTGTATTGTGTGTTAGTTTTAAAATACGATGACAAAAATTTAAAGCGCAATTAAGTAAGTCTGGCGAATCTTAAATGCACTCTAGTTGTTTTTTATTACACTAATCTGAATAATAATAATAATAATAATAATAATAATAATAATAATAATAATAATAAATAATAATAATAATAATAATTTCATGGTATTTTTCATTTTTATGGGCCCCTCTAAAAATAGATATTTTAAATATTTTTCAAAAGTTTTGACTAGATATATTATTTACTAAATATTTCAAAAAAACAAAAAAAAAAATGTAAAGAAAAAAAAAACGTAAAAGAAAAAAGAAAAATTAAGAATGCAACATTAAACAACCGAGACGTGCCAACGCATTTTAACACTAATACTATGGACCGAAAAATGGAGTAACTTTATATAAACGAGTGCTAGCATGTTCTCTGTCATACGTTATATAAGATTGAATAATACAAAATCAAAAATTAAATCGATTAGACTATTCACTTTTTATTCGATTTTATATTACAAATACATAATTAGAAATGCATAGCACACGAACATTTCTCTGCGAAGGCTCTGCTCCCCGTACCTCCCGATCAGTAAATGGTGGGGGTATTAATTTACATTCAATATATATATATTATATAGTATATATATAGTATATATATATATATTATATATATATATATACTATTATATATATTTATATATTATATAATAATTTATATTATATATAATACTATATATATATATATATATATATAATACAGATTTTTTTTAAACTGAATTTTCTGTACTGGAATTTTTTTTTTAAAAAAAACGGGCTCTTAAATTGAAAAACGTTGTTATTAATTATTATTATTATTACTTATTATTATTATTATTATTATTATTATTATTATTATTATTATTATTTATTATTATTATTATTATAATTATTATTATTATTATTATTAATTTATTTATTGATGGCTAATTGCAAACGGCTAATTGCATGGCAACTAATTGTTAACTTGATTTTGAAATGCTGACCACTTTAATATATAATATTATATATATATATATATTATATATATATACTATATATATATATATATATATATATATTATATATATATATATATTATTATATATTTATATATAGAATATTATATATATATATATATATATATATAATTATACCTACACCCTTTCCTGTTCAACGGGGTGGTGCTGACCCAGCCAAATTGCAGATTGAAAGTTTTGCCTGGTGGAGATGTGAGCACATTAGTTTGTCACAATTCGCCTCTGAGAAAAGAATTCATATTTGAACCATATACTTGATATGGACCGTTTATTTATTTATTTATTTATATTATATTTATTTATTTAGTTATTTTTTTTTATTTATTTATTTATTTATTTTTTTTTTAATTATATTTTTTGCAAGGTATATTAATAGTAAAGTTGATTGAGTTCTATTACAGTGTATCAGAAATGCATATGAAGAATTACTATTATTAACATGTTCAAATATATATATATATATATATATAATAGAAGATATATATATATATATATATATGATATATTACCATATGTCTATATTCGTTATAATATATATACTATATTTAGTATATATATATATAATATATATTATATATATATATAATATTGAAGAAACAATTTTAAATTTTTATGATAAATAATTATTACCTTGAATGCTCTCTAATCAATGCCCGTGGGTATGCCCTTGATAATTCATAATAATAATAACAGTTAATTATGATAATGTGAAGCAACTTTTTTGTTTTTAAAAAGGACGAGACGACATATTTTAAGTTTTCATTCGATTTTAATGTGACAAAGATCAAAAGAAAGATGTTTCCCAATCATTGCAAATTTATCTTTCAGGGTTAAAATTAGTTCACTAGAAAAAAAAAAAAGGTTACTCTTATTTCCGATTTTTGAGAAAAATAACTCATAAGCAAAAATTTTTTTTTTTGTAGCCGGTCATGATATATAATGTACCGAAAGTAGGATTTTCCCAGCCATTTATAAATCTTTTATAAAAATGAAAATATGTTGAGTAGAAAAAAGTTTTTTCTTTTGTCCTTTTCATATGCACTCAATCAAATTGATACAATTATTTTTTTTTTTTTAGAGACAGGAACTCTGACAAAGAAATTCCAATCTTGAAAGATTTTAATTTAATTTAAATAAAAATTTAATTTAAAAAAAAACTACCTTTTAAGGTGCTTTATCCCCTTTACAGAGGGTAACACTGGGGGACTACAGGAAATCGAACTTTAGGGCCAGCTATCCCAAACCAGTGTCAAGAACGTGTTCGCAGTCGAGTTTTAATTCTCGCCCCCAGGTAGATAAAACTCCAACTGCTACTCGGAGGATTGAACCAGCGTCCTCTCGTATGAGAGTCGTCGAGTAAACCTCCTGCTCCACGAGGCAATTTAATTTAATTTAATTAAAGAATTTAATTTCATATTTTTTTATATCGGTCTTTGTTACAATTTTATAACAATTTATTTTATTTTTTAATTTATTTTTATTGTCACAGAGCTGAGAGCATCTTACAATGATCCAATGATATTATGAATCTTTGGCATTGAAAACTCATTTATTTGTAGGGAAGAAATTTTCCCATGGTGCTTTCTTTTTCGAATTATTTTTATATTTAGATATGCTATCAAAAACATTTTTTTTAAAAACTTTAGACCATCAAAGCACCAAAGTTTGTTTCACAAGCCAAATAAACCAACAAAAATATCTGAAATATATGAAAATTTGGAAGTCTTTAGGGCATTTTCATTTCTTGCTTCTTTGCGAAATCAAAATCTGTCAATATTCAAACACTATCAAATTAAAACAAAGACAGATATCAAAAATCTGAGTTATAGTTTTATTTTTTTTTTTTTAATTCTCTCTAGATTGGAATGTTTTTGTTAGATTTCAAATATGTTTAAAAAAAAACAAAAAAAAAAAGTTTGCTCAATATGAATGAGGGCATATCGAAAATCAGAAATGAAAAAAACGTCTTTTCCACTCAACCGATTGTTTTTTTTTTATTGCAGATATAAAACAATTGGGCGAACTCATCCGTTTGGTGTTTGGTCCATTAATATCGGATGGAAATTTAAAAAAAAAAAAAATGATTTTGTTTGCGAAAATGTCTGCTCATCCATTATTGATTTTCTTTTGTTCGCATATTTATTTCTAACATTTTTTTATTATTATTTATTTTTAAATTTGCTTGAATTAATTTTTGTAATGCCATATTTTCCTCATGGGTGTTGATTATTAAAATCAGTTTATAATGCTATTGATAATACTGAAATTATTATTATTATTATTATTATTATTATTATTATTATTATTATTATTATTATTATTATTATTATTATTATTATTATTATTATTATTATTATTAGAGTAACGTGTTTTAACTTTTTTTTTTTTTTTTTTTTTTTTTTTTTTTTTGTACAGTATTACTCAACTACCAAAACCGAAGAAATCTATGAGAAAAGATCTGGTACTTCTGAAGACATTAAGGCGTGATAGTAAACCACCTCAACAAGATGAAAGAAAACCAAAATTCGAAGAGTTTCGCCGGGAAACGAAAGGGAAACCAGGAACATTTGGTCCCTTCTCTGAAGATACTTATTATTCTATGAGTGATGAAAACGAAACTGTTACCGGCAAAGAAAAGAAAAGAACGAAAGTCGAAATGAAAAAGGAAAGCCACGTTCAAACCATGTCTGATAAGAAATCGGAATATTATAGTTACAGTTCGAGTGATAATGCGGAGAGACCTAAAAAAGAATCTCCCAAGTCTATGAAGAAGAAAATGACTAAATTCGAGACTTCTGAAGTAAAAGAACCTGGAATGAAATTTGAAGTAATTAGACAACCCCTTGTAAAACTTAAAACTACAACACTGGAATCTCAAGAAAAGTCAGGTATTGAAAAAAAGATTGAAATAATGAAACCGTTTCCTGAAAAAAAGATAGAAATTATCAAACCTTTTTCTGAAAAAAAGATAGATAAGATAGATATAATGAAATCATTTCCTTTCAAAGTTCCAACACAAGAGGATAAGAAACCCAAAGTTCCCACTTCTCCAAAATCCACCAGATTTATAAAAATTGAAACGGAAGAAACCGATAGCGATATCAAAGTTCCTCCATTATGGAAGACGGGTGACAGTGATAAAACTGAGCCATCATTTGCCAAGGTTTTTTCACCAAAATTAGACCACAGATCTCAAAGAATGAAGTCACCTTCTCCACCCTCCAAATACGAACCGTACCCTAAGTTTGAAGATGCCCCAAGACCCGTTATTGAATTTCCAGATTCTGAATCGGAACAAACCCCCAGATACATTAAAGACGGTAGAGAACCTCCGCAAATTGTTCCTAAAGAAGATATTGAAGTAAAAGCTAAAGCTCCCCCACAAAAATTTGAACCCAGAAGGTCGCCATCCCCTGTTCTTATTCAAGAACCTCCTCCAGAAGAAGGATTTATTCCACCTCCAAAACCCTTTTCAAATGCCTTTTGTGTTGAATCAAAAAAAATTACGAAAATTGAAGATTCGAGTCAGTTCCACAAACGTTTTGTAACAATGGAACAGACGACAAGATTAATCAAATTAACTGATGCAGGAGAAGCGACGACCCCTACTTATAAATCTAAATTTCAGTCGAAACCCCAAAAACAGAAAATTGAGGAAATACCTAAATACAAAGTAAAGGAAATAACTCTTAAAGAAATTCCTAAATTTGACGAAAAGCCTCTACCAAAATTGGAACCTTTTCCGTTTAACGTACAAATGTCTCCTACTATTAAGAAAGAACGTGGTCCTCCACCTCCAGTTCCGAAGAGATTTATCAAAGGAGAAATGAGGGAAAGCGATTATGAAAGTGACTCAGATATTCACATTAAGCCAGTATGGAACCCTCCCGATAGTGATACAGAAGATATATCTTATGGAAAAGTAGAAGCTCCAAGGTTTGTTTCGAAAGTTGCTAAGAAACCAAAAGAAAGAACACCAACCCCTCCATCTATCTTTGATGATAGGCCCCCTCCCACAGGCGAACCCATGAGGCCAAACATTGAACCTATTGAAGTAGTAGGGTTGAGGGAGGTCTCTCCGGAATATATAATTCCAACTGAAATTTCATTAGTCGAAGAGAAAGAACTAGCCAAGGTTCTTGCAACGCGCCGACCTTCACCTCCAATGCCTCCACGTCAAGCATCCCCACCACTGCCTCCACCAGGTTCACCTCCGGTAGAAGGAATTATAATGCCAGATGTAACGGATGATATCATTTTATCCACGGAACATTTTGAAATTAAACCTTCCCCTAAACCAAAAAAGAAACCATATAGAGAAATCATTGAACGTACAGAAAGGCAAATATCCGACAAGCATTACACAGAAGAAAGAACTTTTAGAACGGGTAAAGTCGAAATACTAAAAACTACAGTTAGGGAATTTCAACCAGAAGAATCAAGACCTACTCTAGATGGTGACTTACATTTTACTTCACAGGAAATAAAACTTGACAATGGATTAAAATATGAGCCAAAAGGCTTAAAAGAAGTTTCACAATTGGAGCCATTTCCTTTTATAGTAGAAGAAGCAAAGCCAAAAAAACAAAAACTTCCCCCTCCCCCACAACCAAGAAAATTCGAGAAAGGTGAAATGTCAGAATCTGGTCAAGATAGTGATTTAGATGAGAAAATTCCTGTGTTATGGAAACCACCGGATAGCGACACAGAAGAACCATCATACAGTAGAATAGAAGTTTCATTACCAAAAGGAAAAAGAACTCATATAATAGACCAAAAGCATCCAACTCCACCCTCTGTTTTTGACAAAGGACCACCTGAAAGTGAACTATTGAAAGTATCTCAAATCGAAATAACACCATACACACAAACTATAAAAATGAGACCAATTCAGAAAACGTCTTTGGAGACTCAAATAACAGAAACAAAATTAGAACAAAAAATTCAAAAACCAATACCTTCCGACAAGGAAAAATATTTTTACAAAGAAATTCCTAAATCAGTGACACAGAAACCAACGCAACCCTATTTTGAAGTTACAGAAAAAGTTGATATTAAAAGCACGACTCCAAAGAAGCGATATGATATTGATATTGATATTGTTGATATATATGACTATGCATCCGAGTCGGAAACAGAAAAAATTCATTCTGAAATTGGTAGCTATAAGACAGTACCAGATCTAGAACCATTTCCTTATGCTCCCGAACCACAAAGACCGAAGAGGGAAAGGGGACCACCTCCCCCAATGCCAAAAAAATTTATGAAAGGCGAATTTAAAGAAAGCGACTATGAAAGTGAATATGAAGGTAAAATTCCCCCAAAATGGGGACCCACTGATAGTGAAAGTGAAGGCTTGTCATATCGCAAAGTAAAACCTCCTGAGGCCACTACACCAGTAGTTAAAAAACCCAAAGAAAATGGAAAATTACCTCATCCACCTTCCTCTTTTGATTATCCTCCTTCATTTGAAGGACCACCGAGGCCCATAGTTGATCTTCATGATATCCCAAGAAGAGAAAGGAGAGAATCATTGGAAGAATATTCCATACCAAAGTTTCCAAAAGTTGAATTTAGGCCATTTGAGTTAGAGGATGAAACTGTAAAGAAAACATTTGTGCATACTACAGATACAGAAACAACTGATACTGAAGCTGCTAAAGACACAATCCAAAAATCATTGCTTGCAAAGCAATATACAGAATCAGCACAACGTAAGTAAATTTTCTTCTGTTCTAATCTTTTATCATTTGTTTACAATAAAATGTTAATAAGGTTAATTGTTTGTTAAACTTAATTGCAGAATATGTTGGGGAAAAATTAGGTGATATGAGCCAGACTTTTCGCTCTAAAGCTCATATGTTCGCGGAACAATTAGTGTCCGAAGTATTTGCTGGAAAAGACGGAGCAACGCCGACTTTTCAAACAGAGCCTGAAGCCATTGAACAAATTCACATAATTGAAAAACCCAAAGAGAGAATTGAAAATGGATTAGACGTAAGACAACCTCAGTCTTACAGAGACGAGTCAAGAATTTCTGAATTTGGTAAGTATTAAAAGTAATTGAAATTGTTATAAATACGGTAATTATATTTGAGGTTGACTTTAACAGTTTGTAATAAATACTTTTCAATAGGTTCCAAACATATAGATCCAGATTCCGGCTTAATTTATTTTAAGTATGACTTTGGTTATGAGTTTGGAATAGTTCTGCCGGGAGAGGCAAAGAAAATTGTTCGATCTAGATCAGTCCCACCTGGAGACAAAAGTGATGACATCGAGATCCCTGTTATCCATGAATATTCAGACGATGAAAGTAAAAGTAGGAAGAAAGTAAAATTTTGCCCTAGTAAAGGTGATAAAGGAAAAGTATTGCCGTATTCTGTTCCTAAGAAACAAAACCAGTTCCAATGCCTGCCGAAAGAAACTTTTTCTGATAGCGAAACTGAAATGCGCATTAGAGCTCATTTACCTCATGCAAAACCTAAATTTCTTGCCCCTCATTTTAAACCTTTTGCACCTCCTCTACCAAAGTCTTCTTTAAAGCGAACGCAGCCATTTCAGAAAACTGATAGAGGTAAAATTGCTCCAGAATGATCAGTTTTTAACTTTCAAAGTATTACTCACAATGATTTGTTGTTTCGTCAAAATTTCCTAACTATCCGTAATATTTGTGACTAGTTCCTACTGCATGTGTTTTTGTGTATTGAATTAATTTTACTTTACAAATGCATAATTTTTCATTGCTATAAAATATATATGATGCATATGTGTAAAATGTAAGTGAGAAACACAATTTTATCTGCCATTTTTGCTTATCCTAATAATAATGCAATGCATTCAAAAATGATTTGCCTGTTTTCCAATGACAAGCGTGTAATATATATGAATACCCAAGCATAAATTATTTGCGTATGCCGGTACAAAAGAATAATTATATATTTACATTTAATGAACAATGCAAGATTTTTTTGAGACTTGCTTTTACTTTTGTGAGAATAAATCACTTTTGTAATAATAATTTGTTTTAAAAGTTTTTGTGAGGTTAATATAATAATTCTAAGAAAAGGTTGGATATTATTTACCTCTCATAATATTTGTAGATAATTATGTAACTAAAAATTCTTTTTTAACATAATTTTGTTGTAGTGTTTATTAACCATTACTAAAGTATTTTTAGGAATTATTAAATTTGTACTCGTTGTTTATTCCTTTTCTTAGGTTAAGGAAAGTGAAATAATATTAATATTATTATTATTATTATTATTATTATTATTATTATTATTATTATATTATTATTTATTATTATTATTATTGTTATTGTTATTATTATTGTTATTATTATTATTATTATTATTATTATTATTATTATTATTATTATTATTATTATTATTATTATTATTATTTCAGGGCCTGATGTTCCCTTATCCTCACCATCATTAGTGAGCATGGCTACATCTCCTGCTTCGTCAGCACAAGGGGCAAAACCTCCAGCATTTATATCGGTAATATGTTGGGCTTTTTGAAGCATTTTTGTAACGCATATAAATTTTATAATAGTTTTAATGAGAAAACTTTTAAATGATTGAAATTTCGTCTTATTAGATTAAATTTTATTTACTATTCATATTTAAATTTTATTCATTATTTTTTTTCTTTATATATATATATATATATATATATATAATATATATGTTGTGGTTAATGTGATATATTTATATATATATATATATATATAATATAATATATATATATATATATATATATATATATATAATATATATAACATCATCAGTTGTTCATTTGATTCCCCAGAAACTGGGGGTAGGGTGTGCGCAATCATGCACAAGAATCCGAGGTATGAATGAGCATTTATGTGGCTTAAACAAGTGGTAGGGGGACAAAACCAGCTGGCCACTGTCCTTTTAGTTGCCTCTTTCTCCCCCCCCCCCAACGGATTTATATATATATATATATATTATATATATAATATATTAATATATATATAATATATATATATATTATATATAATATAATATATATATATATATAATATTATATATAGGACCCACCACGGCCCCAGGAAGGAAGCGGGGCCACAACTGGATTGAATATTCAAGTCTATGGGTGGGTTCTGGCTCATATTTATTTTAAAGATCACAAAAGAACATAAAGTAGTTAGACCACAGTCGCCAGA
>JABUQX010031109.1:17500-20000 GCA_015478945.1 Trachelipus rathkii | reverse complement strand
ATGTGTCACCTTTTAACCCAAAGGTTAAGTAACTATATTTAACATGGATAAGAACATCATAAGAGTTTAAGGATTGAAAAGATGTAATGAGGTGTGGTCCTTCTTTTTTATTATTGAAAAGATGAAATGAGGTGTGGTTCTTCTTTATTATTATTTACCTGTCTTTCCTGTTCTCGAGGAAGTTAACATCGGTTTGGTGATGGTATCCTTCTCGTAGTTGGGAATAAAAAAAATTTTAAGAAAAAACATGCATGATTCAGCGCAATTATTTACTACTAATTTTTTTAAAAAAATATTTCCTTGTTAATATTTTATTTATATTACATATATGGTATATACTTTCAGTTTTACTAGGTTTAAGTTAGTTTAATCTCCTATTATGGTGCTTCTTAATATATAAATGCTACGTAATCCCATAGCCTATGTAATTTTTTACAGATGTTATATTTGTATATTATTTTATTATATTGTAATTATTATGTTTCGTTTTTTATGTTGTAAATATACTTCATGAAATTTTAGAGCATTAAGGCCTGTTGTGTAATATTTGAATTATTATCTTATTAGACTATAAATTTCTTTTGAATGAAAATTGTTTATTAAGACATTTTCTTTTTGAAAAATACTTCAAAAAAATTCTTATAAAATTTAGTTACATTTGTATTGAATTTTACATACAAAATTGTATCTGAATTATATAAGAAATTTTTCAAATAGAAAATGCCTTACTTACTAAATAAGTTTCTAGTCATTGCTTATTTCATGCCAATATGTAATTATATCTTCTAATTATATATGCAATCTTCAGTATACTTTAAAGTTTATAATTATTTTATCATTAAAAAAAAAAAAAATTCTTTAACCACCTTGAAATTACTTTTCTTTTCCCAAGCGGCTGCAGATTATAATTATCAACATAATTTTTTTTTTTTGGCAAACAAAAATGCTTTTGGGTAAAATAAAACATGGTTCAAATTCTTGTTTTGTCTATCCTTCTCTCTCTTAATTCAAATTCTTTGTAATAGAAAATATGTACTTTTTAAAAATGACATTTATTTAGAGCAAATCTGGGAAGCAATTTATGGCCAAGCACGAATTTTAAATTTTAACTAAATTTTAGATGCAACATAGATAATTACTTTAAAACAGGTTTATTCATTTAAATGTGATTTATTTATAATTTGGTATTTAATGATTCTAGATTAATAAAATTAAATCTTGACAACTGCTGCCTATAATTTGCTAATCAGTTTCATGCTCTAAATATAAATTGGTTGTGGGATTGATACTAATTAATGTGTATGTGTAAGAGTATGAGAGATTCGAAAATTATATTTGATCCACATCAAGCAACGTAGAGTTACTTAGAACGAGGTTTCTTTATCTTAATTCAGTATTAGATTTTACTTTACATTTTGCAGACATTTGGAATATCATTTTGAGATCGGCATCCTCAGACGTTTTGAAATAACGGGTAAGGATTTGTATTTTAGACTGTTCGCTGACGGGTTAGTGCGGTAACAGTACGACAACAGTGCAACATTTATTAATGGAACGATTCTGTACCAAAAGAACTCCCTCATGATAATGCATGTTTTCGACAGACGTTTTTTTTTTATATACTCGCTCCTTTTTGATTCATTCTGTCAAACGTGCGATGTTATTGGAAATCGATCAAATTTTTTATTATTATTTTCCAATTTTTATCCAACTTTCCTACAGTAGACATTTATTAATTACATATGTACTTTAGTATAAACATAATGAGACGATCAAGGCTCTAAAATTTAAGCGCAGCGTACAGACTGAAAAAGTATCATAACTTAAGCTGCAAACCGAAAAGATGTCTTGTTGTTACCGACCCGTCTGGGTTTACTTATTCAAATGTATGGCTTCTATATTGTTTCAGCACGTCGAGCGTTTACCGAATAAATACCGATTCTTCACCGACCACTCGGGGGAACAGTCTTTAAGATACTATGAAATGTAAAATCAATATAAACAAAATATCATCGGTTGAATAACGCGACTGAGAAAATATTTAAAAATTAATTTACTAAAAAGGTCTTTCTCAAACATTGCCTTGGGTGTATTTAGCATTCAATGATTATATCTAGTATCAAAAAGGAAATTAAAGAATTTTAATAATAATAGATCACGGTCTGTGGGTTAACTGTGTAATGTAACATGTAGGTTGTATATGCAGCCTTAGTAGGTGTAGTTTTCAAACATATCAATTTACTCATACATAAATATTTAAAAAAAAAATACATTTATGATTTAAAATAATAAACTATGTTCCTGTAATTATTAATTAATTATTTAAAACTATCACTGCTGTAAAAGTTTTAGTATTGATTAAACTTTTTCTACAAAAAAAAATTGTCTTTCGCAGCAATTTGTAGTCTGTGTTCTAAGATGGGCCACTAAAGTTTATTAATAACGATAGAATAAATTGCTAATTCTTGATGCGCCTCAACCTGTAAAGGTGTGTATAGGC
>JABUQX010031109.1:0-12500 GCA_015478945.1 Trachelipus rathkii | reverse complement strand
ATTTTGAGTCGAGATGATGCAATAGGTGAAGCACGCGATGGCAAGTCGTTTTCAGGAGTTTAATATGCGGTGCGTATGTTAAGTGGTCAACTGGTCATCAAGAATGAGCCCAAAATTTGACCCATGGTTGAAGTTACAGAATCGGCGAACCATGTAGGTTATGTTCCGGAAGTGGCAGTTCTTCGACTTTCCCCTGTTTTTCTTAAAAAGTACTGCTGAGTTTTGGTGGGTGAGAAATAAGCCATGGGAGTTACCTCATTGTGAAATATAAAAAAAATAAATACTCTCAATAGCTAGTTGAAGTAACCTTTCGAGAAAAGGCAGCATGGCACCGGCAATACATAGAGCAAGGTCATCAACATGGAGAGAGAAAAATTGACCGTCACCGGGATAGAAGTAACGATGTCATTAAATCCGAGAGCAAATAGTAATACCAAAGTTACAACTCTAGGAACGGACTACCCTGCATCTGAACACCTCATCCAGAGTAAAGAGTTGCCGTGACAGGAAATAGAGAGTCCCGACCTGGATGGAATCTATTTAACAGAAGACATTTATATGAAAAGAAGGAGTTGTCGACGGAAACAGAGCTAATGGAGTTTAAGGAGAACGTCAGTTCTCTAGTTTCATAAGCTTTTCAAGGTCAAAAAAGACACCAAGAACTATCGCACCAGATGAAAAGGCTTCGGATATCATGGTCTAGCGTTAACAAGGGATCCGCGGTCGAAACGATTTTGCGGAAACCAAACTGGAAGTTTGAAAAAGCCTGGCGACTCTCCAGAACAAGAAGAAGGCGACCTGAAAACCATTTTCACATAATTTAACAGGAATGACGTCAGCGAAATTGGTCTTTGGTTGTTCGCCAACTTCGGATTTTCCCAGGTTTGGTAATAGGAATTATAAAAGCTGTAGTCCAAATAGATGGAAAAGAAGATTCTATCCAGATTCTTTACAGATCCAGCAAAAACGCTGAGCATTATGCGAAGGTGCTTTATGTACGAAATCATGTCTGGGCCAAGGGCACCGTTGCTTTTTGCCAGCGGAGTTTGATACTCTGCAAGTTAAAAAGACGGTTATAGATGTGATCTTCCTCTTTCCCTGTTGAAAAGTCTGGCAGTGCAGTGATAGCTCTCAAATTTGAAAAGGCTTCCGGATAGCGGAAAGAACTCGAGTGGCTAGCAAAACTATAACCTAATGCATCTGCAACAGCAGCAGCAGCGGAGATCGTGTGGTTTATGTCAGTCTCATTACGGAGGACTGTGGGTGAGAAGTTGTTGGAGTGACGAGATATTTCTGTGCAACTTTCCCACACTGAAAGAAAGGGAGTTGTGAGTGACAGTCGAATATAAGTCGAAGATATGTTTTCGTGTTTCGGCATTAATTCATCGAGATCTCGCCGCAGCTGCTTTAAAAATAATCATGTTTTGGGGTGGTACGGGTCCTTTTGTATTGCCTGTAGAGTTTCTTCTTTCGGTTAGCTTGTGCGCATTCTTCGGACCACCAAGAAATTGCCGACCGTCTGCCTCCGGAAGATTGCGGAATGCAAGCTTCCGCTGCTGTGATGACAACTTGCTGGAAGAAGTAAAAGGCATCATCAACAGTCGAAAACCGCTAATTGAAAGGAGAATGTAGGATAGCTGTGGCCTGATAAAAAGGAGCCACTCCGCTCGAATCGTCAGCTGGAGTAGATTTTAACATTGGGCTCTGTACAAGCTCATTTAAAGCTATTGGGTAATGATTATTGCCGTATAAATGATCAAAGCGGAACCAGGTACAGCGATCCATAAGGGAATGGGAGCAAAAAGAAATATCAATACAGGAAGATTCGTGTGTATCTAAACGTTCATATGTAGAGAACCATGTGTTAAGGCACCCCAGGGAAAAGGGGGTAGAAGATCTACAAGGACCTTGGAGTTAGACGAAGTGACAAAGTCGCCCCATAAGGGGTGGCGGAGGTTGAAGTCTCCTACGTTCATTATAAAACAACCGGAGTAGGGAGTTGGTTTAAAAAAATTAAGATTAGTGGGACTAGTAAATTCACTACTCGGAGCCAAATAGATCGAGCAGACAGTAAGGTCGATGGACAAATGAATTCGTTCTGCCACTGCATGAAGTTTAGTTTGAAGAGGGACTGGAGAATTTTGGACAGATTTATGAACTGAGTATTCCTGCACCCCCTATCATTGTCACCTCTTTCTACAGAGGTTAGCGGCGATTTATATTCCGACGGCTGGAAGAAATCGCGATGACATAGTCGAAGTTCCTGCAAACATATGCACTTTGGTGTACATATGTTTATTAGTTGGACAAATTCTTCAAAATTAGAGTGGTAGCCACTACAATTCTATTGAAGGAAAAAAAGTGGCCACGCTAGTGTTATAAAATTGTGAGATGGTTTTTTGAGGCATTGTCTCTATGATATGGTTATGCTGGAGAGATTTCAGATAGAGAGGATGTGCTAGACGTGGGTTTCTCGATGAGAGGGCAACAAATCCTGTGAATAAAGAAGTCAAACAACAGAGATTTGCGTTGTACGACTGCTTTTGGAAATTTCAATGGTATTTGGTGAAGGGGTTTCGCCATGAATGTGAGATAAATTAAGTTCAACCAAGCCCATCTTATTGTGTGGATTTGGTTGGTCCGTTGAAGAGCAAACCAAAAATTGCTATGTTTAGGAATGGGAGCGAAATCGGCACCTGTAAAGCAAGCAGATTCAGAAATGTGCGGAGAGTTGGTGTTCCATGGAAATGGGGAAGAAAGTGTCGGCAGAAAGGTGTCATCTTTTTGAAAGGTGTTGGGGTTGCGATTGGTTCCGATATAGGATTCGTTGGTTGACAAAGTCTTATAGGAGATTTTTACCAGTAAGTCCATCATGCGAGGTGATTTTGGGATATTGGACAACTTGATTTGAGAATGCGAGACCTCGGGTCCCCTTTCATGCTTCCAACAGATCCAGAGAACTCTTAGCGTTTGCGGCGTTTACGTGGGACGGTTTTCCTTTCGCCTCTCTCGGAAGCGCAGGAAGCATTAGAAAGAGAGTGGGTTATCACATCAGCTCTATCTGGGAGCTATTATCCATTTCATCC
Source organism: Trachelipus rathkii (assembly GCA_015478945.1). Classification (NCBI taxonomy): domain Eukaryota; kingdom Metazoa; phylum Arthropoda; class Malacostraca; order Isopoda; family Trachelipodidae; genus Trachelipus; species Trachelipus rathkii. The sequence continues at coordinate 9,414 of JABUQX010031109.1, read as the reverse complement.
GCTAAGGCATAAAATCCTTTTGGGAGCGCTGAGATAAGAAATTCGAAAGAAAAGTAGAGTATAAGAGGATTCAGAAGAGCTGGAATAATCTTGCAAACTATAAAAAGGTTGATTGGTGGTTGTTCGATAGCTGTGATTGTTGTACAATCTATTTAAGTCATTGCTTTTGTCTAGGAATAGACTTATGGAGAGTCTCTCTGAGTTCCATTATTTTACGTCTAGGCTTTAATGATTGTTTTGGTTTTAGAAACCGGTGCGTTTTATTTTTAACGAATAATCTTTAGCTTCGTGATTATTCTTTTTCTTGTGTTTAGGAACATCTTTTTTAGGAATTTGAGTAAAAGTAGGAGGTGTAGCGTATTAAGGGACAAAAAGACAGTCCTCTTGCGTGAGTTGAGAACCTATGGATTAGGATGGACAGTGTGTCATTGCAGAAATTTCCAATTTTGAGTGGATGGAAGCAACTTAGTTTTTTGTTGGTGTTGAAAACTATACTCGGGATAGGTTGTTGATGGCTTTTTTTGGACGGAGATTGGATCAAGGTATGATTTTACTACTTTGAGAAATCGTAGTGTGGGCAGTACAGTCCAGACAGGTTACAGTAACTGCCTGAGTTTCGTTGAGTGGGAGAGAGTTCTACTGGGATGGGTTTGTGTCGGATTAACACGCAGAGAATGGGTGCAACTGCAATTTGTAGCGTAAGATTGCATTTGTCTTGTGAGGATATTTTCATTGAGCTGGCGTATGGAATCTCTCCTGCTCAATTTGTTGGTATGGTAACATAACTCCAAAACCCCTGTTCAAACAGGTAAGGACGGGCATTTGAAAGAAGAAGTACTGTGGTGTACATCCACAGTTTTTTACAGTTTTAAGTATTTTCACAGGAGTGTGAAATAACAACTCCTCAGACTGGCATATGTCATCCTGTCCCCTCAGTATTTTCGGGGATGACCAAACGTTGACCAATTAAAACAACGTCTGGGTCGAGGATAAACGTGCGAAACATTGTAACTTGTAAACCCTATTTTCACTTTTGTAGGTGGATGATGGGTATTAAAGCAAGAGAGGATTTATGGTGTCAGGCGAGTCCCAACGAGGGAGAAATCTATAAATGTTTGTGACGGAAAATTTTTCTGTTGGAGATTTCTTATAATGACAGCAGGATCTTCGTCTTTCTGTTCAAATGAATAAAAATAGTGCCTTAGATGCGTTTCTTATTTCATCAGGAGTAAAAAAAAGAATGTTTCCGAGAGACGTTAAGATACAAAATAAGAACTTTGATTCCGGTAGCAGCTTGAACAAGAGGAGATCATTCTCATTAATGTGCTGAGGTCTTCAACTCCTAAAGCTTCTTCAAGTGCATCGCTAAGAAAATGGTTCTTTGCTCAGTAAGAACTTGGGTCTTGGATCGCAATAAGTTAATATATCGGAAATGATGTATCAGCTGATCCGTTGTGGCAGGCATATGGGGTAAACGAGTGAGAACTACTATGACGGAAAGGTGAAGCTTTGTTTTGGGAATTGCTCTGGCGGTGGGCCCCTTGTGGTCTTGTAGGGCATAGCATCGACGAATCGCTGAAGTGTAGCAAAGAACCCTCAGTGTAGGAGAAGGAAGAAAAGCGGAATACCTCGTGGTTCTAGTAGTAGTAGTAGGGACGGAGGTGGGGTCGGCTGGGAACTCGACAGATGGTAATTGTTGTTGATGATGTTAAACTCACCCTTGGTTTAAAAACGTTTTTTCTTTTTGACTTTTCCATAAAATAAATTAAACCACAAGCTTCCTCTATAACATGACCAAATAAAATATCCTTGATAAAAAATTTCGCCCAAATAAAACATAAATCAAATAACATGATGGGCTGGAATTAGATTTTAACAATGGGTTCTGTACAAGCTCATTTAAAACTATTGGGTAATGATCATTGCCGTATAAATAATCAAAGCGGTACCAGGTACAGCGATCTATAAGGGAATGGGAGCAAAAAGAAATATCAATACAGGAAGAAGCGTGTTAGTCTAAAGTTCGTATGAGTAAGCCCTGTGTTAAGGCACCCCAGGGAAAAGGGTGTAGAAGATCTACAAGACCTTGGAGTTAGACGGGAAATGACAAAGTCACCCCCCAAAGTGGTGCGGAGTTGAAGTTCTTTCCAGGTATAACAACCGGAGTAGGGAGCTGCTTGTAAAAAAAGATCAGCTAAGTCGACCTTAGTAAATTCACTACTCGGGCTAATAGATCGGCAGACATTAAGGTCGATGACAAAATGACATTACGTGCTGCCACATGCATGAAGTTTAGTTTGAAGAGGGACTGGAGAATTTTGGACAGATTTATGAATGAGTATTCCTGCACCCCCCTATCATTGTCACCTCTTTCTACAGAGGTTAGCGGTGATTTATGATTCTGACGTTTGAAAGAAGTCGTGATGAATAGTCGAAGTTCCTGCAAAAACATATACACTTTGGGTACATATGTTTATTAGTTGGAGAAATTCTTCAAAATTAGAGTGATAGCCACTACAATTCTATTGAAGGAAAGTGGCCATGCTATGTTGTTATAAACAGTATGAGGATGGTCTTTTGAGGCAATTGTCTCATGTGACTAGGTAGTGCTGGAGGAGGATTCAGATAGAGAGGAATGTGCTGAGACGTGAGGTTCTCGACTGAGAGGCAACAAATCTGTGTAAAAGAAAGTCATACAAAACAGAGATTGGGTTTGCTATTGACACCGTTGTGGAAGGAATTTTTCAGTGGTATTTGGTGAAGGGGTTTCGCCATGAATGTGAGATAGATTGAGTTCAACCAAGCCCATCTTATTGTGTGGATTTGGTTGCGTCGTTGAAGAAGCAAACCAAAAATGCTATATTTAGGATGGAGCGATCAGTATTTAACGCAAGCAAAGCAGATTCAGAAATGGTGGGGAATATGGAAATGTTTTCATGGAAATGGGGAAGGAAAGTGTCGGCAGAAAGGTGTCATCTTTTTAAAAAGATGTTGGGGTTGCGGTATTGGGTTCCGGTAGAAGATTCGTTGAGTTGACAAAGTCTGATACTGGAGATTTTACCAGTAAGTCATCATGCGAGTGATTTTGGGATATTGGCAATTGATTTGAGAATGGAGACCTCTGGGTCCCCTTTCATGCTTCCAACAGATCCAGAACTCTTAGAGCGTTTGCGGCGTTTACGTCGTACGGTTTTCCTTTCGCCTCTCTCGGAAGCGCAGAAAGCATTAGAAAGAGAGTGGTCATCAACATCAAGCTCTATTTGGGAGCTATTATCCATTTTATTCGCTAAGGCATATAATCCTTTGGGGAGTGTTGAGATAGGAAATTCGGAAGAAGAGCTATAGGAAGATTCAAAAGAGCTGGAGTAATCTTGCAAATTGTCAGAGGGTTGATTGGTGGGTTGTTCGATAGCTGTGAGTTTGGTAACAATCTATTGAAGTCAATTGCTTTGTCTCAGGAATAGAATTATGAGATCTCTTCTGAGTTTCATTTTTACATCTGGGGTCAATGTTTATTTAGAAATTGGGTGGCTTTGCATTTTAACGAATACTCTTTAAGCTTGGTGAATATTCTTTTCTTTGGTTAGGAACTCTTTTTTTAGAATTTGAGTAAAATGTAGAGTTGTATTTAGGGACAAAAGAGACAGTCCTCTTGCGGGAGTTTGGAGAATCTATTGGAGGTATGGGACAGTGTGTCTTGCAGGAAAATGTTTTCCAAAGTTTTGACCAAAAGAGAATTAATTAGTTTCATTGCAGGTTTGCTGAAGGCTAGTACTCGGGATAGGTTGTTGATGTATTACAGACGGGATCAAAACAGGCAATACATGTGTACCTATTTGAGAAAGTCGTAGTGGCAGAAAGCAAGATGGACAGATTACAGTAACTGCCCGAGTTTCACTGGAATTTGGAAGGAGTTAAGACTGGGATGGGGTTGTGTCGTTGGATAAACGGAGGCATGGGGCAACTGCAATTGTAGCGTAAGAATGCCTTTGTATTGTCGGATATTTTTCATTGAGCTGGCGTTTGGCATCTCCTGCTCAATTTGTGTATGGTACATAACTCCAAAACCGCCTGTTCAAACAGGTAATACGGGCATTTGAAGGAAGAATACTTGATCCCCACAGTTTTACAGATGTGCGTTATTTTCACAGGGAGTGTTTGAAATTGAAATAAACCACTCCTCAGACAGGGCATTATGTGATCCGGCCCGCATTTATTTTCGGGATACCAAACGTGACATTTAAAGCAACGTCTGGCGTCGAGGGATAAACGTGCGAACATTATAACTTGTGTAAACCCTATTTTCACATTTTTGGTAGATAAGGGGTATTAAAGTCAGCAGTAAAGGAGGATTTGGGGTGTAGGGCGAGTCCGACGAGGGGGAATATATGAATGTTGTGACGGAAAATCTTTTCTCTGGAGATTTCTTAAAATGAAAGCAGTATCTTCGTTTTTTCAAAGTGAATAAATATTGCCCTTTAGATGCCTTTCTTATTCATCAGGAGTAAGAAATAAAAAGAATGTTCCGAGTAGACGTTAAGGATGACAAAATAGAACTTTGATCCGGGAATTCAGCAGCGTTGAACAAGAGTTCACTTTCTCAATAAATGGATGAGGCGCTTCAACTTCCTAAAGGCTTCTTCAAGTGCCATCGCTAGAAGAATAATTCTTTGCTCAGTAAGAACTTTAGAGGTAGTGGATTGCAATAAGTAATATATCGGGAATGATGTATCAGCTGGCATTCTCGGAGGGGAAGCAGCATATGGGGTAAACGAGTGAGAACGACTATGACGGGGGGCAACTTTACGGGATTGCCCTGAGCGTTTGGGCACCTGGGGTGTTAGGGGCATAGCAGTCGACGAATCGCTGAAGTATGTAAAAGGACCCTCAGGTGGAAAGGAAGAAAAGCGGTGAATTACCTCTGGTATAGTATAGTAGTAGGGACCAATGTTGGAGTAGGCTGGAATCCACAGGATAAATCCGTTGTTGATGATGTATAAACTCACCTTGGTTTAAAAACGTTTTTTCTTTTATTGACTTTTCCATAAAAATTAAACCACAAACTTCGTCTCCATAAATGAGCAAATATTACAATAAAACCAAATAAAACATAAAATCAATTAACATGATGGGCTGGAAAGGCGTAAATTTCATAAGAAGTTACGGGCCAGAAACTGATCCTACCCCGTAGGTAGGCTGTGGATATAACCTCGGAAGATCCTCCTGGAACTCTACGTCGGTTTACCCCCCGTGTACCACACGCCATCTTATATCTTCAGGCAGAGACCGAGATTATACACCAAAGTGTAGAATAGCCTCCTCAGTTGTTAGCCAAGGCTCGGGTTCCCTACAATTGGCGGCCCAGTCAAAGGTGAGCAAAAAAGACCAGTTTTTCTCCTGTACCCTCATCCACGGCGAGGAAGTGTGGGGTGAAATGAAAATCCATACGGGAAGAGGCACCGGATAGCCCAAGGGGCTGCGACGGAAAAAAGGGAGGGCAACTCACGTACATGCACTTAAAAGAACTGATTTCCAAAAAAAGAAAAAAAAATGTATGTGACAAATTATAATGCACGAATGCACAATAATGCACACATATACGTGCTAAGGTTCGGAGGGAACACACACAAATACCCATCGGCATTGCTTCTCATCACTATATCATGCACAAGTTTATATATCAAGAGAATAACACCACAATAAGAATCAATACCCCCTTCTGGGATATATATATATATATATATATATATATATATATATATAATAATATAATATATATATATATATATATATATATATATATATATATAATTATATATATATATATATATATAATATATATTATATATATATATATATATATATATATATATAATATGAGCGAGAGATAAAATGTATTTTTCGATGATGCATTTTTTTATACATTTCTATTTTTACCATTTCACCTACACCGCTCCCCTTCTTACTCCACTAACAACCTGCACATTTTATGATGCATACACCAAGAACAGGACACACACACACACCTACACACACACACAACACACACACACACTCATTGGATCACATGGGTGCTAATTTATGTCAAAATTGAAACAAGAATATTTTTTTCCTTTTTGAAGATGAGTTCAAGTTATGGAATTTTTCATTATTATTATTATTATTATTATTATTATTATTATTATTATTATTAATTATTATTATTATTATTATTATTATTTATTATTTAGTAGTAGTAGTAGTAGTAGTATAAAGTAGTAGAGTATGGTAGTAGTACTAGGGCTAGTAGTTAGTAGTAGTGCGTAGTAGTAGTAGTACATGGTGATAATTGTAGTAGTAATAGAGGAAGAAGTAGTAGAGCAGTAGGAGCAGTAGCAGCACTAGTAAGAAAGCCAGAATATGATAAAGAAATATAAATATTTTAATTTTAGGTTTATTTCAATATAATATATAATATTATATAGTATATATATATATATATATTATATTATATATATTATATTATATATATTAAACTATTTTATATTTATAATAGTATATATTATATATATATATATATATATAAGTAAAATAAACCAATAAATGTGTCAGAACTTCAGAAGTAATATTTAAAAGAAGTAAATGAAAATAATTCTTCTATTTATTAGAATAATTAGTTAAATAATGGGACAAGAACAATTAACGATTTTGGAGATATGGTGACTGGGGTTATATAATATATATATATAATAATATTATATATTATATATATATATATATTATATCATATATATATTATATATATATATATATATAATAATATATAATATATATTATATATATATATATATGCTCAGAGAGGACAATCTTAGGCGCGTGTTAGTTGTCAGATTTGATAAAATGAAGAATGAACGTGTTACTGAGTTGTGTGGTGTGAAGAAAGGCATAAATTAGAGTGTATTAAGATTATTTGGTTATATGGTAAGGATGGATGATAGTTGGATAAGCGGCTGTATAGTGGTGAGTGTGCTGGGAATCACCGATGGGAGACCAAAGAAAAAGTGATTGTGTCTGTGAGGAATGTCTGAAAGGAAAGAATGTTAGTCTGTACTGTGGCGAGAAGAAGACCATAATAGAGTAATGGCGGTGTTATGTTGGGCCCGTCCAAGGGATGAACCCTACATTGACGAGCCACCACGGTGAGGGTCTGTCCCATTCTTGTGAAGCCCTAGGATGGATTTTATTTTTACTTGCGACGATCTCTCTCTTAGGTCATGCTTTCTACTACTAATCTGTTTCCGGTCTATGTTGCGTACCTCTCCCCTAATACGGGGAAATGATGTAGATGATATATATATATATATATATATATATATATATATATAATATATATATATATTATATATAAATAATATTATATATATTTATATATATATATATATATATATATATATATATATATATTATTATATAGATATATATAAAATATAATATAAATGTTAAAAATGAAAAATTCTTATTATGCCAAAAGGAACAACACACCAACTAATTTAACAACACTATTTTCCTCGACCTCAGAGGCAATGTTAAAAAATAGATTTTAAACAAAATAAACGAAAAATTTAATTAAAACAAAAAAACAAAAAAAAAAAAAAAATAAAATAAAATAGGACGCCGTGAAAAGGAAAAAAAATGAAGTTCAAAGAAAAGAATATTTGCCTTAATAAAAACCTATTTTTAAGTAGACATTAAAAAAAAATTATTTCTGACGAATTAGTTCGTTGCAGTTTATTTTGTTTATGGAGTATATATATTATATATATATATATATATATATATATAATATTATATATATAGTATATATATATATAATAGTATATATAATATATAGTATATATATATATATATATATATATATATAACTATATATATATATATATATAATATATAGTATAATATATATATATATATATTGGCGACAATGCAATGCCACGAAGGAAGTATATATATATATATTAGTAGGTAGGTATATATCTATAGTGATAGTATATATAGTAATATATATATATAATTATTATATATATATTATATATTATATAAGATATATAATATATATTAATATATAAGGTATAATGGTTAGGCGACGAGACGTATCATCAATCCATATGTCTTCAAAAACTACAATAGCGCACAGGGAAAGAATACATTGCTGGAATGCTGGTCCAATTATAGGCAAAAAATATATAATATATTATATAATATATATATATAATAGTATATATATAATATTATATATATGTTTAGTATATATATAATATATAATATATAATATATCTCTAAAAAACTACCATAGCTACAGCGAAAAGAATACATTTTTGGAATCCTGGTAAAAATTTTAGATAGTGAAAAATGTAAAAAAAATAAAAAAATAAAAATATTATTGTCTAATAATTATGTATTAATATGATTAAAGCCTATTTAAACCTTTTAGTGGTTACTCGTTAAAATCAATAGACTTTCTATTAAATTTTGCTTTTTTTCTCTTTACTAAAGAGAATAACCCAAGGGTTATACCGCACCGATGAGAGAAGGGGGTCTCTCGGCCTCCGGGGGAACGACAGGGGGGACCAATCCCCCCCTCCGGGGACGTCTCGCGGGAAACCCCAACCGCTCTTTGATATTTGGGGAAATGTAAACGCGGTAGGTCCATCGCAAGCACCTCCCCTACGGTGTATAGAAAACGTCCCCGAGCCCCTTGTTCCCGTCGGCTCGAGCCCCCATAACATTGCGTGTATAGAACCTTTACAAGATAAAAGTGAAATGTAGTCTGGACGCTATTATACATATAATATTCCATGTCCCCGTGCTCCTTAACATAAAAAAACAATAGCCGACACAGAATATTTAATACTTTACATTATTCATTAACTTGCTACTCTCTCCTTACAATTCCCTCTTATCAATAGGTAAATTTTACGAAGGAATCCATAAATGTATCCTAATACGCTCGCACCTATATTGTAGTTTTTTGAATATACCTTTTTTTTTATTTTTTTCGTTTATTTTACTTTTATTTACAGTGGTTATCACGCAAATAAATATTTTGCCGGAGGGATGTGCGCGAGACAATTATTCCTATTTCTTCTTCCATCCTATACGCATTCACAACAACTATCTCAGTATTTTGATGAACTAAGAGAATATCACTAACTGATACGCTATGCTACAACACTACCCATACAACACCACCACAACAAAATCAACCCAAAGTTACCATACATAACTAACGGACAAATGAAAATTAACGATATAGTATTTACTCAAGTTATAAATGACTCCTAACATAATACGAGGTAGTAATTACAGAGTATAGGAGAAGTAGTAAGAGGTTCTATGGTATTTGTTGTGAAGGGTGTGTGGAGAGGTAGTGAAAGC
>JABUQX010031108.1:27500-43834 GCA_015478945.1 Trachelipus rathkii | reverse complement strand
ATATCTATTAATAAGTTATTTTAAATTTTTTTTTTTTGAGTTTCCAGTTTCCAGTTTCCACAAATCTCACGAATTCCAGTGAGATTTCCAGGTTCCTGGAATCCTTCCAGGATTCCAGGATTTCCAGCCAACCTCCAATACCGTGCACTTTCTCACTCACTATTACATAAGAAAAAGGTGCCTTTTTATATTACCAAAATTGAAATGTAAGTATAATAAAGAGTATAAAGAAGGAAGTGAATGAGTGTTTTCATATACTGTCCTGATATGAAAACTTTTACTTACCCCGCAGATCCATTTTCGAGAGTCAAGAAAATGAATATAGAACACATACTTGATCTTAAGGATTTCCCAGTTTATATGCCTCGAAGAGGAAGAGGTATATATGGTGTCCCTGTTCATAATTATCAATTAGATCCGTCTTAGTGTTTACATTACATAGAGCATTGTGGGATCGCAATTCTATCAAGAGGTGGAATTTTCTAACGCTTGAGCAGGGGTATTAGTCACATCTACACACCCACTTAGGTTAATCTAGCACTTTACTAGAGATCTCATGAGGGCTAAACAATTATACTTAAGGTATATTATAGTTGCTCATAAGGGAATGTGACATATGTGTTTTACCAATTGAGCTACAGGAAACCTTACATTGGAAGACATAACTTTATATGAAAATTGATCCTTTTCAGACCAGGTAAATTAAACTGTATTGACTATACCTAATTACTGCCGAATTGGTATCACTGCATTGAAGCGCACCCCAAATTTATGACTTTGTACGATGTTTGGAAGGCGAACGAATGTTTAATTTTGTTCATCAATAATTTATCAATGGCCTACTACATACAAATATATTGGGTTCATGCAAACAATAGACTTGAGGTACTTATGTCTTTTCTGGTAATAGATTGAACAATGTGATCCCAGAGCAAGGCTTCCAAATTTAATAGAAAAAAATGGTTGTATTGGAAGAAAAAATAAATAAAATATCAAAGATAACCATACACATAATGAAGGGTGCAATATTTGGAAATGGTGAAAGTGGTGGCGAGAGTGGTGGGATCTGCTAGGAATCGAGGCAATTTTATTACTGGAATTCACAGAGAAAATCACAGGGAATATTAAGAGAGAGGAAGGTTTGATATAGAGGGACATATTAAAAAAACATGACATGAAGCAAGGTTTTAAGTTGGTTGTCCGGAGAAATTTGGCACTATAAGCTTTAAGGCTACCAGACATCCAGTTTTAGGAATGGATCGTACGCACCCGAGACATAAAATCCCATAAGATGTACGGATTCAGATAACACTGACGTACAATAAAGAAACTAAATATGATAGATATGAGCAGATCTTAGAGGGATATATTTGATAAACAATCATTAGTTTACCTATATATATCTCGTATTATTCCTGATATTATTAACGCCATGGTCATTAATAATACATGACTATAATTATATTTACTCCACAACACATATAGGCTTATCATCATTTATACCTATGAGTCTTAAATACTATTTATATATTATAACCTCATCTCATACTAATTAATATACTATAATATATAGAGATCTAATATTATCCTATATATATACATATATAGTTATATTTATATTTCATATTTTATTAACGATTACACTACTATACTCATTTTATTATACTGAAATAGCTACATATATATACTGTATATATAAATATATAGCTATATATATTATCTATATATAATAAATATTATATTATATATATATATATATATATATATATATATAGCTTATATATTAATATATATATATTACTAATAGGTATATATATATACTCATATAATGATTTATATATATAATAATGAAAAGCCTCTATTATATATTATATAATTGATTTTTCCAACACTTTTCATATTTAATTAATAATATATTATACTTTTAACAACATCATTCATATGATACTATATATATTATATATATTTTTAATATAATTATATATATATTCTATTTATATATATATATTTTAACTCACATATAGATACTATATATATAATATATATATATTATATAGGTTAAATATAATATATTCAGCACATATATACATATATACCTAGGAATATATTGTCAACCTACATTTTATACTCGTATATTCCATATTTGAGTCAAGTAACTATTTATAACTATCTATATATTCTATTAGAGTAATTAGTTACTACGAAATATGATTTTACCTCATAACTATCATAATTTAGGTACAGCGTCTATATATATATAAATACTAGATACACTATTATTATCTTATCATTAATCGAGTATATTTATAGTTTATATTTATTAATTAAATACAATATTATACACATATATTTACTACCTAAATATTATATAAATATATATATATATATATACTTAAACTTACGTATAGCTGAATATTTGTCCGAAGCATATTTTTATCATCGTAAAAAGGAGGTCAGTGACGAGTGTGAAAATCCCAATTGTTTTCCCCCCAAACCAGACAGTGCAAATTGGCCAAAATGTAAACAGATGTTCTAAAACTTGATCACTTCCATAGGCAATGGTGGGTTGACTTAACGGTTATGAAAAATTTATAATTAAGTAAAAGATATATTTTCATTTCCTGAATAACTGAAAAATCTTAATTAATTGAGATAATAATATAAGTAATAATAATAAAATAATAATAATATAATAATAATAATTAATAAATATATAAAATAATAATAATAGATAATAATAATAATAATGAATAAATAATTAATATAATAATAATAATAATAATAATAATAATTACTAACCAATCACAGACTAATAATAAATAAAGAATATTATATGAAATTTGCGCTTAAGTATACTTTGATGCATGCATTTCAGATATTATAAAGTATATATTTAAATGAAAACAAGTAAGATACGCAAATTTAATGTTCATATATATATTATATATTATATTATATAGAAATATATATATATATATATAGTAGTATATATATATATTATTAATATACTATAAATATATATATATATATATATATAATAATATATATATATATAGCTATATTATATAAAATATATATATATATATACGTATATAGTTATAAAATATATATATATATATTATATAATATGTATTGTATTATATTATATATATATATATATATTATATAATAATATAATATAATTATATTAATTATATAAATTAATATTAAAAAAATATAACTATATAGTATATACCTATATATATAATATTCATTAAGTGTGTGGTATGGTGTGTTATGTGTGTGTTGTATGTGTATGAGATGAGAGAGAGAGAAGATATGAGAGTAGAAGAGAGAGAGAGGGAGATGAAGAGAGAGAGGAGAGAGGAGAGAGAAGAGAGAGAGAAGAGAGGACGAGAGAGAGAGAGAGAGGAGGATGAGGAGAGAGAACAATGTAAATATGACTTCATAATCATAAGGTAACTGAACCAAAAGGATAGATTTAAAGATATAAAAGCATCCCTTTTTCCGCGCTGAATTACTCTCTCTTTAAAAAAATAAATTCCTTAAAAATTAGCTTCTTCCTATTCAAAAAAAATCACATTTTACACTTTTGGATCCAAGAACTACTTCATTCATTAAAAAGGTTTTAAAAATAATTTTTTATTTTTAAAAATTTTAATTAAAATTTTATAGATTTATGAAAATTAAAATCACTACACATATCGTATGTTAAATAAACTCTCGAAGGGAAGCTTTTGAAATCTTTTGACCTTCTCAAGCATCCGTAGTCCGTAAGCAGTGACGTTAACTTGTAGTGTGTAAGATTTAATATAATTTTTAACATTGAAAGATAATCGAAGTTAAAAGTAAATAAATCAAGATGCACAAATAATGTCGCTATATTAATAATTATATTCTAATAATTATTAGTAAGATAATATAATACAGATTTTGGAACCCAGTTATTCTAAACCGCAAACCGAGCAAAGTGGATAACAAGCCGAAAACGGAGTCACTTCACAAAGGGAACAGCCTAACATAAAAAGGTCACTTTTCAAAAGTGACCCAGTCCGAGAAAAACGGTTCCACCTAGCCCCTCTATAATTCTATAATTCTAACTAATATATTCTATATTCTATATTCTTTATATTCTATATTCTAGCTTCTAGCACGTGCTGACCTATATGATAGAATTACATCCTCGAGGTTATTAAGTGGTCCCTATTCCTATGTTATAAAGGTAAGCGTTGAGGAGTCGATTTTGATGGTTGTATGTTATTAGAAGATGCTAGAAATGGCTTCCTTCTACGAGTTTATTACCCTAACTCTATCCACCCAGGCCCCTTTTCTAGCTTTTCTAGCATTGACATTAACATCTCTACGACATAGAACACGGCTAATAATTGGTTGATCTATCCCGTAGGTTCTAAGTGTACGGGGATTCCGATTGGTGTAAAAATTATTAGAGTTGACTATAAAGGTTGGTACATTCTTGAGTTAGTATCCCCCACCACCTCCTTTCTAACCCTTATCTAGGCGATATAAGTCGTTAATGTGACGGAATATAATTAACCAATCATTTTGTATCGAATAATACACATATAATTCGGTTGACATAGCCTGAATCGATTCATAAGTGGTTTACGACGGAATCGTATATCATTCCTAAACAAGAGTTAGTAATTAGATATTACCCTACCCCCTTTCCCTAACATTTTTGTTTCTTGAGCTATGAAGCGAGCTCGGTGTTGCCCTAAAGTATGTATTTTGAGGTATGCCGACATGTCGAATATGCCGCTATTTGTCGATCGCGGCGTTTTCAGCCGTTGCGGTCATTATTATGAAAACGCACCAAGAGCATTTAAGCGTTTCGAATAGAGTGGTGGCGTACCCTTCGTCAAAAACCTATCATGGCGACGGTTGTCAAACAGGGGTAGAAATGTCTCAATTAAAATGAGATTACCCGTAGTTACTTACACCTTGAGCGCATTCTGGAGCAGAGTCGTCGCTCGTGGCCTCTTCCGTATCCCGCCGGGGATCATTTATTAGGAAGTATTACTGGTAAATTAACACACAATTGTCAACATGGTGATAGTCAAAAGAGGTTGTTTAGTTTAAGACATCGTCATCCTGCTTCAAAACTTGGCACGCCTACTTTATATGTTGCAACATTGTTGTCATCCAATGTTTCAAGCCGATACGTCTAAGGGGGGTGGGGGTCCCCGCCCCCCAAAAACCATAAAAATGAGACTTAGAAAGCTGAGAAATTTGGTGAAGTGTAATATTGAAGAGCAATAATGAATAGACTGGCTATGATTAAAATAATTGGCGTAACCATATGAAAGGAGCCGGAGCCGGAGCTGGTGTTATTGCGTTAAGTGCAGAATGGAATTCTGGCTCTCAAAATCAATATTATGAGACAAATATTGGTACGTCTAGCATATATGTTTTTATCAATGGTGTAAGAAATTTCATTTTTGGGGTTGTCAGTTGCCTGTAATAGCTGGTTCTTCTAGTTTCCTAGCACGACATGTCCTACATCTTAGAATACATCCCCTATTATGCCTATCCCTATGTATATTGCTAGATATGGCGTGGATTCAGATTTGGTGTATATTTTAGAAAAAGTGTTAGGTATGCTTTCCTTCCATTTGAGTTAGTATACCACAATCCCTTTTCTAGCTACTTTCTAGCATGCGTGACCTACAATCATATGATACAATAATAAATATTTAGTTTGTCTACCCCTATGGTTTTTGAAGGTATGAGGATTCATTTTGGTGTGCATATAGAATGTTGTTAGGATGGTTCCTTATAACGAGTTAATACTCCCTAACCACTCTTCCCCTTTTTCTAGTGTAAGTATTCAACTTTGTTATTTTTCGAGCTAGAGAGTTGAACTTGGTGTCTACCTCTATGTTTCGAGGTATGCCGAGTTGATTTCTGGCATTACCGAGTGGATCGGAGCTTTCCTTGAGGTCTTTTGCACACTCTTAGAGGTGCTTGCGGAGTGTATCATTTATAATTTTTTTTTTGTTTTTAAAAGGTTTTTCTGGTTTATAGATATTCTTTTCAAACTGGCTTCCATGGTTGTTAAAGGTGCCGGTTGCCTGAGCCCGAGGTTTTCGCCCGTCGGCAGCGTCCAATGAGGGGGAGAGGGATCTGAGCCCCCAATAACCAGGTAAAAAGGACTTAGAAGGTTTGAAATTTAAGTGAATGAATAGAAGAGAATAAATGAAAATAGAGTAATGAGTTTTATGTGCCGGAGCACATCGTATAGCCGGATGCCGGAGCGGGAGTTATGTGATTTGCGAGATGTCATAAACTGAATTCTGGCTCCAGCTGCATATTGAGTCAACTGATGTGTGTTTCAAAGGACAACAGAATTCCGAATTTTGGGAGGTTTCATAACCCCAAAATGAGTTTGAACCCCTCGTGGAGAAGGAAAAAAAAGAAGAAAGCACAGAATGCAAGACAATGAAGGAAAAAGAAAAGGAGGAAGAGAAGGAGGAGGAGGAGGAGGAAGAGGAGTAATGGAGAGGAAGCAAGAAAGAAGGAAGAGGAGAAGAACGAAGAAAAGAAGAAGAAGGAGGAGGAAGGAGAAAGAATGAAGAATATGTTTTAATAGTTGAGGTCGTATACACACCGTCCTTAAAGGAGTAATTAGAATCCCGTATTAAACGGTAAGTAAAAGTGCAAGTTAAAGTTAAAGTTATAGATAAAGTTAAAGTTAAGTTAAATTTTCATGTTGAAGATAAGATTTATATTTTTTCATGTATTAAATACAAATGGTTTTTTTGAAAAAAAACATTTTTGGTTATTTTTTCGAAAAAACTAATTTTTGTTATATTTGAAAAATACATTTTCTTATGATGTGATAAACACTTAAATTATGTTTTTTTGAAAAACATTTTCCTTTTGATGAAAAACATTTTTTATTTTTGAAAAAACAATTTTTTAAAAAAACATTGTTTCTAGAAAAAGTTGTGTTAAATTTTCCACGAAAAACATGATTTTGGGGACCATAAAAGCAATAAGAAAGCAGTAAAACTAACTAAACAAGCAAAACAGCCACCGGGGTCCCCAACCTGATATATGGCCTACCCTCACCCCCTCGTGTTTTACTGTTTTATCAATGCTTTAACCATTCTTATTATTAATAAAAACTATATGTCCCTCAATCAATTTTTCTTTTACAATAAATCATTATAACACAGGACGATTTTTTTGTTTGGGGGTTTTGAGCTCACATAATAATACATAGTAAGGGTGAGTTAAACACAAGATCTTTTTAAAAAAAAAGATAATTGTTAAACTGAAAAGGTGCTTACTTAAATATACCAAGAATATACATATATATATAATATATATATATAGTATATTATAATAATAATATATGATAATAATATATATATGATATATATATATATATATATATATATATATATATATTATAGTATATATTATATAGTATATATATATATATATATATATATATATATTAAACAGATAAATACAATGTTGTTACATAAAGGTAATTTTTAAAATATTACACCCCGCCACACATACACAAGTTGTAATTTTTTAAAATATAATAATATATATATATATATAGTATATATATATATATATAATATATAATATATATATACTATATATATATTTACGATTATATATATATATATAGATAATTATATATATATATTATAAATATATAACTATATATATATAATAGTATATTATATATAATATAATATACTTATAGTATATATATATATTAATATATTAATTTAATGAGATATATACAATGTTGTTTACATAAAGGTATTTTAAAATATTACAGATACAACAGTTCTTTGAAATATATATTATATATAATATTAATATATAGTATAATATATATATATATATATATATTATAGATATTAATTATATATATATATATATTTAATATATATATATATTACATTAATATATATTTAAAATACATTTCTCGAGCAGAAGACTATGGAGGTGTAAGTTTGATAGAATCTGTGAACATTCTTCTATACAAGTCTCCGAAAGCTCCTATCCCTTTTGAAATAACATAGGGGAATAAAATATCTCGAGAGATGCCGCAACCCATTCTTCCAGCATATTCAGGCGTCTAATAGATTGCATTTTCTCATGACCAATAGGAAGTAAAGTAATCAACATTAGTTGTCGTTAGCAAGCTGCTATAAAGTTCATAATCTATTATATAGGTTTTCACACCATACTTAGTGTTAAAAATTTTATACCAAACAAGCCATAGTCTAGATGTATTATTTCGTCCAGTTATGTCGAACATTGGATGCAAGATGCATTAAATATTTTCTTTCTTTTAATTTTTTAAACATATGTTTGTAATAAAATTCTCATGCGAATGTAAACAGAACCCTATTCTTGTACGTATGAATGTGTTAGCTGAGTAAGGTTTCCAGTATACGTACATCAATACTTTTTAACACTATCGCAATTATAAGAAAAATATAATTATATACATCATCTATTCATTATTAATTACCGGCTTGCCTTCGTTTCTATTTGGATATTCACTATGACTCGATGTATCAGATATCACATACTCCAGCCTTTGCCCATTCTTCCACGGTATCAATAATACGGAGGAATTCTTCAAACAGAAAAAATTGAAACAAAGGTAGTAAATCATTCACCTATACCGTAGGAATACAGCAATGTAATAACGAATCACCCATTAGCTTTAGCGAATAAAAATTATAAAGATACAGCACGGGAATTAACAAAGATCCTCGAAAATAAGTCGTTAACAAGTTTGGGATTGTGAAGAAGAAGGCCATGGTTAAGTTAGCTCAGTTTGGAAATATCCGTACTGAAGAAACTTTGTATATAAAAAAGTCAAATCTATAGATAATATATTTTCAACCAATCATAAGAAGTAAACATAAGATTACAACATAACTCCTTATCAACTCAGAAAGTCCATATAATCACGTCTTACATCGACAGCGATAAACATGTTTACAGAAGGATTAGGCTTATACAAACTAAACTGATAATATATGTATACAAAGGAGGTCTATATTCATAAATTAACAATGTAGAAAAAATGATCTTTGACAAAACAAAACAAAACACGAATATTTAAACTGGAAAAGAAACAAATAAAAATAATAATAAATAATAATAATTAAATTAACAATATAATATAATAATAATAATAATAATATAATAATAAATAATAATAATAATAATAATAAAAATAATAATAAATAATAAAATAATAATATACCAATAATATATCAATAATAATAAATAAATATAATTATTTTATTATATATTATATTATTAAATATATATTATATATATATATATATATATATATAAGTATATATACTACTATATAAATTTAACAAAGATTTCATTCCTTCTACGTAAATATTATTTTAAAAATAAATAATAATTTTTTCTATATATATATACTATATATATATATAGATATATAAACATATAGAGATATTATATATATATACTATTAATATTAATAATATATATTTTTATTTTATATAAATATATAAATATAATTATATATATATATTATATAATAATTATATATATATATATAATTAAATAATAATATAATATACTAGACTATTTGAATGTTCCTTACAATGAATGCTGGCTTACGAGACATCATTAAGATTTAATCGGTCCAAGTCCTTACACAAATGCCAGTTATCTTCGTTATTAGATCTAATATACTTTTTCAATTCCTCAACTCCATCCCAGAGTACATACGAGGCAAGTTCTCTCCCTGACACTACCATATGTTTTGGGTCAGGATCATTCACAGTAAAGGAATTCTTCAAGCTGTCGAATAAAGGTATGAAGCATGCTAGTCGAAGCTAAGACTGGTTAATTAATTTTTCCGAATCGTTTAGGTAACAGTTTTTTCAAATGTATAATAATTGACCCTCGTATACACATATAATGAGCGGCAAGTTACTATAATCGGTTAAACACTTTCCTGTTTTAGACGCAACTGTTTTTAACATTTTTCTCTCGTAATCAGCCCAATGTATTCTATTCTGGGATGTGCCGATCTATAGAATACCATATATTTGTGGTGGTTAATATTAGTGCCCTGTATCTTCGCGTCTCATGCCATATTCTAATATCCATAATATTCGATCTTCTAGATATTTATGACGGTGAAAGGTTGAAAGTAAAGTTTCTTACATCATGGATCTCCACCTATCCCACTGAGAACTATTTCCCAGTGACGATTTTAAATCTAACATGCGTGACTTAAAAGTGTTCATGCTTTGTGCGACTCATTCTTCAGCATGTTGGCAATATCAAAAGTAATGTCGTGCGGAAACTCAGCTTATAAAAAACACGTCTGTTTATAATTCAAAATTTGGTGCACTTAACATCTGGAAGTAGGTCACAACTCGTCGGCAATTTTTGTATATAAGAAAGTGATAACATACATCATTTTCGGAATATTGATTTCCCAATGCACAATGTCACGTATAGAGGTGTATTTTATCAAGACGAACCATTCTAACGGTAGGAATATCACTACAATCATGGGAAAATAAGAACACTTTTAAGACAGAGCACAAACCTTCTAACACGTTCAAATCTAAAACGACTATGACGATAAAAATAAGATTTCCGAGAGTAAAGAATATAATTAATTATTACTTTTAAGAGGAACAAACACAAAGTCTAAGAGATAAAGAGGATATTTTTCAAACCAAATCACGGAAACGGTAATAAGGAATAAGTTCAGCCACATATCACAGAGTAAAAGGGGCAATATATAGATATATTATCTATATATTGCCCCTACGTACTGTGATTGGATAACTAATACCTATAACATTTCTCGTGATTGGTTGAAATATCCTTTATCTCTTAGACTTGACTTGTGTTTGTTTCCAGTAATATTACATTATTCCTTTTCTCTCGAAACTTATTTTATCGTCATAGTCGTTTTAGATTTGAACGTGGTAGAAGGTTGTGCTCTGTCTTAAAAGTGTTCTTATTTCCCATAATGTATATTCCTACCGTTAGAATAGTTCGTCTTGATAAATACACCTCTATACGTGACATTGTGCATTGGGAAATCAATATTCCGAAAAGTGATGTATCTTTCTTATATACAAGAAAGCCCGACGGTTTTACCTACTTCAGATGTAGTGACCAATATGAATATAACATAACAGACGTTTTTTATGAGTTCCGACGAATTATCTGAATGTGTGTAGGCCAACAAGCCTGAAGAATGCGTGACATAATGAACATAACTATTAAGTCACACAGTGTATAAAATCGTTGGGAAATTAGTTATTCATGTTTTGGTGGGGTGGAGATCAAAATAGATTAAGAAAAACTTACTTGAACCTTCTCGTAAATATCGTTAGATAGCGAATAGTTTGGAATTAGTGAGAAGTTTGGTGTCAGAAACTGCACGAAGATGTGAACATGGTACTAACTCTTTAACCCACAGTATATGGTTGCTGCTATTTTTAGAGGTCTACATCTCCAAAGAATAAAATTAACATGGAATACGAGAATTCGAGAGACATGAGATGTCTGAATAACAGTTGCGTAAAACAGAAATGTTTTTACCGCATTACTGTTTATCTTTTGCTTTTGTGTGCTCATTATATTGTTTATATCGGGCCATATTTATTACATTTTATATAATAACTGTTACTTAAAGATCGGAAAATATTATATTTAACCACGTTTTAATTAATCTTCTCTGATAGATGTTAATACATATTATTTACCGTCAGCATTGTAAAGAATCATCTTTACGTGAATGATTCCTGAACCCCAACATATGGTAAGTGTCAGGGAGCCAGAGAACTTTCCTCGTATTACTCTGCGCGTGATAGGAGTTCCGAGCCAGTGTATATTGAGAAAAAGTACTATGTAATGAATCATAACCGAGATAACTGGCATTTGTGTACAGGACTTGGACCGATTAAATTCTAAATGATGTCTCGTAAGCCAGCATTCATGTAAGGAACATAATAAAAGTGTATGGGAATGATTAATTAGTATACACTATGAACTTAAATATATAGTATCTTAATATATAATAATATATATCAATAACTCAAATATATATATATTAATTTATATATAATATATATATATATTTATATAATTATCTATTAATATATATTATATTATTAGATAAACATGTTAATATTAGTATATATATATACTAAAATCATATAATATATATATATATAAATGATATATATATATATTAATATACCTATATATATACTATATATATATATATATATATAATATATAATAATAATATATATATATATATATAATATTATATATACTCATATATATAGTATATTGTGTTGTTTAGCACTGTGTTGTGATAAGTTGTGTTTTGCCGGAGCTCCAATGGGTTGATTAGTGTTCATAATGTTTTAGTTATCTTTCCCATTTAGTGTGTTTGTTCATTAAGTGCTTAAGTGTTTTAAATTGTTTTTTTAAACAAATAATTTACGTTTTAATATTTAAAGAAATTGGAATCAAATCCTGTATTAAAGATAAGTATTCGTTTTAATTTTTGTTCTTTGAAACTTTTAGTTATTTAGATAGTCAGAGTTAAGTTTTTAAGAATTGTGCAATACGTAGTTTAGATAGTACTAAGGTTATATTATTTTTTTTTCTCTTTTTCTTTTTAACTTTAGTTTTTTTAATGTTTATTTTTTTATTATTTTAAAGAAGGGTTTTGGCACGAACAACTTACGTATTTGGTTACATATTGTTTTAATTTATACTTATTTAGTTTTATGTTGAATAATTGTAATTTTTTTTTTTTCGTAAATTTGTTAGGGTGTGTGTGAATGCGTGCTTTAAACTTTCTTAATTTTTTTCAATTATACATATTTATTGTAAATACGGTTTTAGCATTTTAATCATTTACGTTTTTTTAGTGAGTGAATTAAATTTTTAATCAATTTTAACTTTCGTCTTTTTTGTCCTGTCTGTTTTTTGTCTGTTGTTAATTCTTTTGTTGTTGTGTAGAATAAATAAAGTTAAGTGAGTTGTGAACGGTAGTGGTGATGGCAGAATTTGCGCAGGCGCGGAGCTTTTACTATGCGAACTTTAACCATAACATCCGCGGCTTACTCTCTAATACTCTTGAGCATAACGTGGAATACCACCGTCTCTACTCTAACGCCTAAACCTTTTGCTCTGTCTGAGACACAGAATTGGCTAAAGAAATTCATCCTCTACTCGTTTTTAATATATCTAACTATAAACTTTTTTCATTAATTTCCGTCTAGAAGGTTGGAAGTATGTGCCTATGTTGAAAGCATAAACAAGACTTATCACTGTTACACGTCTCGTGAATCTTGATCCTCTCTCCCTAAACTTCGATGTTTCTGTGGCTAAAAATCTACTTCTTCCTATCTGACACTAACGATATAAATCTTGTGTCTTCTGCTACTGTTCAGTCCTAACAGTAACAGATTTCCACTCTTTCTTTGAATATCTTACTACTTCTTCGACGAGACTGTTATACAATCTTCATTCAATCAAATACTTGAGGGTCCTCAAGTTGGTAGGGGATTTCAATGTACAACACTGAATGGTTGGGGTGCTCTCATACTGATTTAGGTGGGAGGAGGCCGAAGCCGAATAATTTAGCATTCTCAACGATCTGGAGAGCAACTAATTAAGCAACGCCACATCACATTCCGGATCGCACCCCAATCAATTCTTGACAAGAGACTGGCACTTGTGCACCTGAGATGTTTCACCACTAGTCCTTCTCTCTATAAATACCCACCTTCTGCATCCTAATTGGTAAATCTGACCAAACAAACCTTATATCTCTAAATTAATTAATACTGTTACTCTCGCAACAGACTCCACCATCACTGAGCCTAACGACGTTATATATTTCTGGAGCACTTATTTGAATCGGGCTGTATTGTGGGGGCCCTTGCCGTTTGCTTCCAATCTACAGCACTAACTATAACTGAAATGACTGCTTTGTCTCTGGTGCACGCTCGACTTCTGAGCTCGATAAGGTGGGAGCATAGTATCGTTGACGACGGATGAGGCAGGTTCATTCCTTCTTCGACTAAAATCTTTGTTTTCTCCTCATAATCCATGTTCGATCGTGCTTGTTCTCCTCGTGCCATTCAGGCTAAGAGACAGTCGCTGTATTAGGGAGTGGCGAGAGAGAGAGATGCTTCGTTCTCTGTCTGAGACTCGATTCTTGCTAATTTTGTGCATGCGAGTACGTACCGCGCTTGCAGGGCACACCTCGCTTCGTACGAGTCCAGCATAGCCGGGCTTTCATCAAAAACGAAATGTGCGCTAAACCAGCCCACTGTGGTTCTCCTACTATAAGTGAACAAATCTTTCTGGCCTCTTGCAAAACATCTCTAACACTTCTTGTAAAAATCTGTCCTTTCCTCCCTCTTATCGACTGATGGTTCTTGTAGGCTAATTCTCCAACTGAAAGGCCAATCTCTTCGGCCTCCTGTTTTCCTCTAACTCCACCCTGGACGATTCTGGTATTCCTCATCCTCCTCCTTTTCCCTCTCAGGTGTCCTATGCTTGCCTGTGATTGTTTCATTTGATCGGTGCATGGGCTCCTGAAATGTACGAACGTTAGGAAGGCGGGTGGCCCGGATGGGCAATTTCCCCCCCCCCCCCCTTCCCCCGAGTTTTGCGGGAGTGTGCGTTCCGTGCTATCCCCTCGCCCCTCGTTCAAACTATATTTCTCCTATGTCTCAGAATACTCAACATTTTTCCCTCAGTGTTGGAAGAGCACGCACATGTCCAAACCTATTCCGAAAAAAGGAAAGCCGCTCTGATCCTTCCTAACTATCCGCCCTATAGCTCTTACTTGTATTCTATCTGTGATCTTTGAAACTCTCCTCAACTCCTCATTTCTTAGATCATCTGGAATCTCACATTCACTTCTTTCCGATCGCCAGTACGGCTTGCGGCGCTCGAGGTCTACTGGCGATATATCCTTCCCTATCTTAGCCGATTATGGTTTTTCCGGCCTTAGGAACTGACGGGGAGACTTGCAGTGGTGGCGGCTTGACAATATTCCAAAGCATTTGACCCGGTATGGCACGCGTCACTTGCTCTCCAAAGTTCCCCTCCCTTTGGGTTTCCTCCTTCTCTTTGATTACTTATGTCTAGTTTTCTTTCAAACGGTGATATATCCGCTGTTGTTGATGGGGCGAATTTCTTCTTCCTTTTCTGTCATAGTGGTTGTTTCCCTCAAGGGTTCTGTCTTATCTCTAACTTTATTCCTACTTTTCATTAATGAACTTCTCACCTGCACATCAACTCTTTTCACTCTTATGCCGATGACTCGACCCTTCATTCTTCAACTCATTTCAGTTCTGCTCCTTCTTTACACTTCTAGAATTGCCTCTCGTCTTAATCTTTCCGATTCTATTCTCGCTGATCTGGATAGAATTTTCCGGTGGGGTCGTCTCACCTTGTTGAAATTCAACTTCTTTAAAAACCAACTTCTACAAATCTCCCTCTCTAAGAAACCTTCCAACTTTCCTATCTCTTTCGAAAGGTTCTCTCGTCTCTCCTGTCGACAATATATACATCCTTAGCCTTAACATAAAACAAAAAATGTCTTGGAAAACCTCACTATCACAACGGTTGCTAAAGGCGGCCCTAAGAGAAACTGGGAGTTCTGTTTAGACTGCGAGACTTTTTATCCTTTTCTCAGTTCCTCCAGCTATACAAGGGCCTCATCCGCCCTTGTATGGAGTACTTGCTCTCATATCTGGGGGGGCTCCGGTTTTCAGCCGGCTTTTGGACAGGGTCGAGTCAAAGGCCCAAAGGGCTAATAAACTGTCCTGTACTTTCAGTTCACTTGACCCTCTAATTTTTGCGCGGCGATGTTGGTGCTTTATCTCCTTTTCTTTAGGTACCGCAGCGGCAGGTGCCCGAGGGAGCTTATCACTCGCGTACCTCCACCTTTACGTCCCCCTCGTAGAACTAGGGGTGCTGTATTGCACATGAGTTTTGTGTTGATGTATCTAACTCCAGGCTAGTTCGCGGCGGTGCTTCCTTCTTTCCTGCCGCACAAGTCTGTTCTGTGGAATTCTCCTTCCATTGCTACCGTGTTTTCCTACTGGAATTTAAATTCTCCCCCGACGTTCAAAGCCTGCGTCTGTGCTCATCTGCGTAAATTTGCTTTAGTTTGTTGACTTCTGAGGGCTGAAACACTCCGGCCCTCCTTGAAATAGGGCTGTGCCCGTGAGTGGTGGTGACAACTGTAAAAATATATTAAAATATATATATAT
>JABUQX010031108.1:7500-12500 GCA_015478945.1 Trachelipus rathkii | reverse complement strand
GCAATTCTGTCGCTCAATTGATTTTTTTTTTTTTTTTTTTTTTTTTTTTTTTTTTTTTTTTTTTTTTTTTTTTTAGATTTATATATTATTGGGATGATATTTTATAACTAATTATAATATATTTCTCACTATATAATTGAACTAAAATTTCATAGTAATGTAATAATTTGCAGCTTTTTTTATGACTTGTAATCACTAGACTCTTCAAAAAAAAAAAAATTTATTCCAGTTCAGAACATAATCACAGCAATGCTAAAGCAAACAGCTTTTTTCAACCTCATGCTATATATATCATATATATATATACATATACCATTTAGTTATGTTATAATGGTATATATATTATATAATATATAGTATATATATATATATATATATACAAACCATTTGAAAATTACAACTGATATCTTCTAAATATTTTTCGCGCGAATGCTGTTAATGCTTGAAAGCAAAGCCAAGATTGCCAAAGTAGTTTTAATTAGTAGCGCCATTTTAACACTTTTTACATAATAATATATTATTGTTGTGAGCAAACAATCATAATATTTGTTTTATAAAGGAGTGTGAAGTCTATCTCTTCTGCAAGAGATAAGTTGCATGACGATATAACTAAATGAAATTTTAAAGGAAGCAAATGCTCCTAGATAAATAAATAAATAAATAAATAAATAAACTGAAAAGTCTAAAATTTCATTAACACTAAAAAATTCGCAATTGTGATATATTGAAACCTAGTTTGCATTTAAAAAGCAAATTACTTGTGCATGACTTTCAGAAAAGCGATTTCACGGATAAACCTACTCACTCATTCCAAACTGTTCCTTTTGCTCACTTTTGCAGAGTTTCTAACCTTAATATAATTTTTAACATTTTTATTTGCTTAAACAGCGCGCAATGAGGTTCAAACTCAAATCATCGGAGAATATTCTGCCACTCTGACCGATAGGTCATTCCAAGGCTGTTTAATATATATATATATCATATATATATTATATATATATTATATATATATATTTTATATATATATATATATTTTTATATATAATATATATATTATATATATATATATATTTTTTTTTTATATAATATATATATTTTTTATATATTTTATATATATAATATTTTATATATATTATATATATTTATATATCTATATTTATATAATATATATATATATATATATATATATAGTATTATATATATATATATATATATAACTATATATATTTATAACTTATATCATATATATATATATAATATAATATATATTATATATATATATATATATATATATATATATATATATATATATATTATATATATATATATATATATTATATATAATAAATATAATAAATATATTTTTAGTAGCGTTATATATTTATATATATATATATATATATATAATATATATATAATTATCATAATAATATTATATATATATATATATATATATGTTATATATATATATTATTTTCTTCATCCATAATGAAGCATAATTGTTTTATGATTTTCGTAGCGTTTTTTTTTATATTTTTATTGAAACTATAAACTCAAAATGTGCGAAAATCAATTAAAATTCTTTTTCAAATAATTATAAATAATTTGTTGACACTATTTTTGTACATTAAATGTTTATAGTTTTAATACAGTATTGGTGTTAATGGGACTAGACGAAACTCCAGAGTTACCATGTTTATATTCTATAAAATTATCAAATGAACTATTTGAATTGACGTAAAAATTGAAAATTAATAAAATACGAATAATGAATATGTAGAAAATAAGGAAAAAATGGTTTATGTTTTAACAAAAATGATATTGAAGGAGCGCCCAAGGTTCTTAAAAAAGTACCTCAGCTGAGTGTGAGATTTCGAAAAGATTTTCATTGATTTCTGAAACCAAAAAAATATAGAGGAGAGTTCATAAATACTAATTTCCGTTAAGGAAGGAATCTGAAGTAACGCTTACACGAAGATAACTTCCAGGCACTTTTATAAACATGAACTTAGTCTCTCTCTCTTTCATAATTATGATTTAGTCATTTTGAAGGTTTTCTTATATTAAATTGATACGACAGAAGAAAAAACTAGAAATTCCTTTGTTTCTAGATTAGAGCAAACCTCACCATCTTTTATTATGTTAAATACGTGAATACATGATTTTTTATCGTATTTGTTTCTTTTATAATAATAATAATAATAATAATAATAATAATAATAATAATAATAATAATAATAATAATAATAATAATAATAATAATAATAATAATAATAATAATAATAATAATAATAATAATAATAATAATTTTTTTATATAATTTTAATTTAACGATAATTCCCAATCAAATTTTCAACCTCACAAATATTTTCTTTAAGGAACATTTATTTTATTCCATCAATTGCAAATTTAGTCTAGAATTTGACTCTGATGATTCCTGAGGTGTCCAAGCGAAACATTAGATTAAAAGTTCAAAAACTTTGATACATTTATTGGTCAAAACCTCAGTCATGTAGTTAGTGATTGCTGCTTTCAGAAAATTGAAAAAGGCTTATAAAATTATTTATTATTATTATTATTATTATTATTATTATTATTATTATTATTATTATTATTATTATTATTATTATTATTATTATTATTATTATTATTATTATTATTATTATTATTATTATAGGTTAGGTTAGGTTAGGACAGATTACGTTAGGTTAGGATAATTAGATTAGGTAAGGCTTTATTTGGTTAGGTTAGGTTAGGATTCTGTGAAAATGTATTTTTAATAAAAAATTATTTAAAAATAATTCAAAATACAATTTAAACAAAAATACATGAATAAAAATTTTATTATACACATTTTTAATTAAGAAAGGTATCAGTGGGAACACACAACGGAAAAGGTCCAAAAAATTTTATTGGCCTTTTACAGTGTACTAGAAAAGATATTTTCTAAATTTCAATTTTATTATTTGCTTATATTTATTACTATTTATTTATTTATTTATTTATTCATTTATTTATTTATTTATTTATTCATTTATTTATTTATTTATTTATTTATTTACTTTTATACGAATTTCTTTTTCTCATAATATTTCGATCACGTCGTTATGTAACTTAATTCTTGCAGAAAAGATCAGACATCGCACCTCTTTACAAAGCAAATATTATGAGTTTTCCTCACAACGATAATATATTAGGCACAAAGTGTTAAAATCGTACTATAATAAAATAATCATTACTAATTTAGCAGTCTTACTTTTGCTTTTAATCACTGCCATCATTTACAAAAAATATACTGCGGTTTCCCAATCGCCTTATATATATATATATATATAATATATATATATATATATATATATATATTATATATATATATATTATTTATCTCAATCTAAACATATTATATATATATATATATATATTATATATATATATATATATATATGATTGCTTATATATTTATTTATTTCATGAAATATAGAAGAGATTTGTGAGATTATGCAACAATGAGACAATAGTGTTGTGATTATTTTGAAAATTGGTATGCAAGTAGTGCGATTTGTTTGAAGATTCCTCTGATGATGTGGTAATAATGTGTAGGAATAACAAAGAGATTTAAAGATTTTAAAGTTAAAGTTTTAGTTTACAGAACCAAATGTCCATTCATATTATATATATTGTAAAATAAACTGGTTCCAGAAGGATTCTGAAAACGAAAGATATTGAAAAATCAAACATCCTATGTAAATCTGCTAAAGTGTAGCTGAGAAGATAATTTCGTTAACTGTACTGTATATACTAATTTAGGTTTGTGTGCTATTTCTTTAACCGCAAAGTTTCATCATCATCAATGATATATATATATATATATATATATATATATATATATATATATATATATATATATATATATATAATATTATATATATATATATATATATATTCCCATATAGCACAGATGGTCGCAGATACATCAAAGCGACGTTAATGTTCGTCGCACTCGTCACATCACACATACGTCGTATATGTGACATTGATGTTACGTCATATGTGATGTGCGCTTTTTCGTTCCAAATGAACGTATTTGCGACGTAAAATTGTTACTTTTAAATGTTTCCGATGATAATTAGCTACACAGCCAGACGTACGATATACTTTTAAAGTAAGTTGTTTATGTTAATTTAAAATTTTAAATCATATGGTATTTATAAAAATAATTATTTCCAATATAAATGATTTCAAAATGAATGAAATCATTTATTTATATTAGAAATAAATATTTTTTAAATTACTACTTAAAGTGAATATATTTATACATAATCTATTGATGTATCGATAATCGATATTTTTTAAAAAACATCGAAACCTTTCGATAATTGATAAATAATTTATCACATATATATATATATATATATATATATATATATATATAATATATATATATAAAAATATAATATATATATATTATATATTTTTATAAATATATAAATATATATATATATATATATATATATATATATATATATATATATATATATATATATATATATATATATATGATAATAAATTAAAATATATTATTTAATAATAATTAATTAGTTATATAAACAAGTAAAACAATAATAATATAGTAAATAATAATAATAATAATAATAATAATAATAATAATAATAATAATAATAATAATAATAATATAATAATAATAATAATAATAATAATAATAATAATAATAATAATAAATCTAGGACTATATCCAGTTTACATAAATATTAAAATCGAAGAAAAACATTTCAGAAAGCTATCGATCAAATCGTATATAATATGGAAAATTTATCGATTATCGTAAAAATAGAATTGTGCGTCCCTATTGTTGCCAGTCAGGCAAGCTTCCTTCACTCTGGCTGCGCTAAGATGGAGAAACTAGTTATAGTGAATACTTAAAAGTATAGGAGTATTTTTTCCCTTATTCCTATGTTTGATAATGTCGATACATTATTAGA
>JABUQX010031108.1:0-2500 GCA_015478945.1 Trachelipus rathkii | reverse complement strand
CAATAAGGGAAGAAGGGGAGCAATGTAGTTTGGGAGAGGAGACCTTGGCTGAGAGAGAAGAGATGAGAGAGAGAGAGGAGAAGAGAGAGAGAGAGATGATGATGATGATGATGAGAGAGAGAGAGATGGAGTATGAGAGAGAGAGAGAAGAGTATTGAGAGAGAGAGAGAGAGAGAGATGATGATGATGATGAGAGAACATGAGAGAGGAGAGAGAGAGATGTATTTGAGATAGAGAGAGGATAGAGAAGATGAGAGAGAGAGTAGGATTGATGTATGAAGTCCAATCTTTGAATCTGCTGAAGATTTTGTTGGAATGTTTTGAGAGAGGAGAGAGAGAGAGAAGGAAAAAACGGACGAGGAGGACAAAAGAAAGGTGGCCGGGAAGGAAGACAAGGGCGGGGGAGGGGTCGAGGGGAACCCGAGGGCATAGCAGGGGCTTGGGGGTGGATATATATAACGAGTGCATGGCCGCTATTATTCATGGATGGAATGAGAGTGAATGGGGGGAGGTAGGAGGCGTAATCTTATAAAGTATCTCGCGAATGAAATGCATGATATTCCTTAGCGTCCTTTGTGTAAAGTGGGGCCCTTTTTGATGAATTTTCCGAGGGGCCCAAAAACTCCTTATAAAGCAGGGCGTGGGGCCTCTTGGCGCGTTTGGTGACGTGTCGGCCAGTGAGGGTAATTATGTGTACCTGGAACGAGGGAGAGTCCTAAAACGGGTGGTCTATATCAGGAGGCAAGGAAGGCGAACATGATACTTGGTCAGTAGGGTGTATGCAGGAGCCTTGTGTGACTGAGGCCGGACATGTGAACAGGAGTGGGGAAGATAGTGTCCGTAACAGGGCTTGAGATGTACGATAAACATGTGTTTCCGCGTGATGACTGGCTAATTAGTGTATCGACGAATTGAATCCCCACCGAAAGGCAGGGGGGGGTGTAGGCAACAGTCGTCTCAGCCACTTCGGTTCTCTGACGCATGAGAATCTGGAAAATTTTGCCGGAGGGGTGTTTTGATTTTTTTTTTTTATTTTTTTTTTTTTTTTTTTTTTTTTTTTTTTTTTTTTTTTTTTTTTTTTTTTTTTTTTTATTGTCGCAAAAAATCATTTATGACTATTTTTTTTTTTTTTTTTTTTTTTTTTTTTGTTTGGTGTTTTTTTTTTTTTTTTTTGTTGTCTAATTTTTCTTTTTAAATATTTTTTTAGTTGTGTTACTTTGTTTTTGATGTTATTTTTGTGTTTGTTACTATTTGTCTGTTCTTTTTGTGCTGTGTTTATTTTTTTTTTATGGTTTTTGTGGGTTGAATTTTTTAATTTCGGGGGGGAGGGATAGCGGCCCAACCAAGAAGCGGAGAGAGAGGAGTCCGAGAGGGAAGGGCAGACAAGCCGCAAAAGGACAACGAAAGGAACGAGGGAGGGGCAACAGCAAACAGCGGGGGGGGGGGAAGGGCGGGGGCAAGCCGGTTGGAGAGAGATGAGAACAAAGGGGGGATCCCAAAGCGCAGAGCAAAGAGGGGGAACAGGACACAGGGCGGGCGGGGACGGAGCAAGTGGGGGAGCAAGGTGGAGAGAGACGGCACCGAGGCCAAAGGAGGAGAACGGAGTACAGGGAGGAAACCGGGAGGCAATGGCGGGACGAAAGGGGGAGGAGAGGGCAGTAGGGGCCGGGCGAAAGAGGGGCCAGGAGAAAAAAGCAGAAAAAGGGAACCAACGAAGACAGGAAAGGAAGGGGGAACGAGGCGGGGCGAGACGGAAGCAGGGGGGGAGGGGAAAGGTGATGGCGGGAGCAAGAGAGGAAAGTAAAGCAAGAGGGCCACAGGAGGGGGAAGGCGTGAAAGCGGGAAAAAGGGAAGGGGGGGGAGAAAAGGAGAAGAGCACAAACGGACGGGAAGGGTAAGGGGCGGAACAGCAGACAAAAAGGAACAACTGCGGGAGACGGCGCGTGAAGAAAGGGCAGGAAAGGGAAGAGGGCGCAGCGGAGATAGAGAAGTAGAGAGGAGGAGGAGGGGAAAGAAGGGGAAGGGCCAGGGCAAAGAAAGCGGCGACAAACCAAGGCAAAAATGAGATAGAGAGGAGGAAGGGGGACACGGGACAGAGGAAAGGGAAGAAGGGAAAGGGGGCGAAAAGGGGGAAGGGACAGAAGAGGGACAAAGGGGAAGGAAAACAAAAGAGGAAGAGAAGCGGGGGGGAAGGCAGGGCGCAGGAGAGCGCGGCGGGGGGAGGGAAAAGAGGAGGAGGAGTAAAAGGGCGAGGAGCGGAAGGGGGAAAAGGACCGAGGGCTAGACCAAAAGAAAGGTGGGAGGGAAGTGGGGGGAGGGAAAACTGAAGAGGGAGAGGAGGAAGGATATATATAAGCGGTAGCAATGTAATAAATGTATGATTGTCATAGTTAGGTGGTTCCATTGGAAGGGTTACTTGTGTGTTGTATAATCGCAGGATATGGTATATGGTTTTAGGCTCGAGGTGGTGCGCGGGGCGGTAGCAGGGTAATTGTGTTTT
>JABUQX010031107.1:22500-44764 GCA_015478945.1 Trachelipus rathkii | reverse complement strand
AAAAGAGAGATAAAAATAAATATATCCACTTTTCAATGAATCCCTAATCTCGCAAATGCTTTACGGTAATAAGACTAAAGGATTGCAGGCGCCAACACATGACATAACAAATATATTTCAGTGTTTGGTAAAACAAATGTATAACGTAATAATAATGCAAATTATTTTTATTATAAAACAGCCATTAAAAAATTAACAGTTTAATAATTTCAGTATTCAAAAAATAATAATGAATAATAATAATAATAATAATGAATAATAATAAAATAATATAATAATAATAATAATAATAATAATAATAGCATTAACAGAATCGATTGAAAATAAAAAACAAAAAAGAATTCTGAGCAAAATAAAAAGAACTGGATTTTATAATTTAGGATTATATAATAATAAATAGTATATATTATATATATATATATAATATATATTATATATATATATATATAATATATAAATATAATATAATATACTATGGATTGCCTATAATCCACAAAAACTCAGAAATCACTAATATATCTACTGTGGCGGAACGGTTACACACGAATTGCCCAATATATGGAACAGCATTATCCGACCATATCTTAATAACTCCTTCATAGTTAAATCAAATAATGAAACATTATGTAAATAATCAAACTTAAAACTTGAAGCTACTAATATATTCGCCTCACTTGATGTAGAATCTTTGTTCATAAATGTACCGGTTCTTGATACGATTGATATAATAATTAACGAAGTGTAATCACTCAAATAGCCTACCCCCACCAGATATATCAGAACAACATAGGAGAGATCTTTTATTAATGCTTGTTGTATCTCAACACACGTTTAAATTTAAAAGAAACATATATCTACAACACTGAATGGAGTGCCGATTGGCTCACCACTTGGACCCTAACATGTTGCTACTTCCATATGTCAATCTGGAAAACAAAATCAATTCCGTGAAGCAAACAACTTAACCCTGTATTTACATAAGGGTATGTGACGACACCCTCACTATTTTAGGAGCATAGATCATATACATCAGTTCATCAATTCAAGAGTGTTCATGCTTAAAATTCACATACGAACTTAGGTTATATGCATCTGTTTTTTAGACATCAAATTCAATGTTAATTCTGACGGCTCATTATCTACATGCATACATGTCAAACCCTCACTGATAATGGTCTGGCTATTTGAACTATGGATCCTATTCACCGACCATTTACAAAGAATCTATCGTAAAAATTTTAGTTTACAGAGCATACACACAACCTATGTTCATCTTGGAAAAACTTTTGATGAAGAAATTTGGCGCGCATTAAATAAAATTTAATTAACTGTGGATGAATCCACAATATTCAGGTTGAAAATTTAAATTATAAAACCCTTACAAATTAATATAATAATAGACAAGTAAAAATAATCAGAAATCGAATAAATTTTCTTCTTCAAAACTTCCATGGCTGATTTGTCAATAAAGAAAAGCAGAAGTCACCTTCGCCAATATTTTGAATTCAACACTCAAATATTAAAGTCCAGACTATACCATGATCAGTCCAAGCAACTGTCATCTTTCTTTAGCACAAGAGATGCTTTGCCCGACAACCATCACGTTCTGTACCAATTTAACTGCCCTGCATTTACACTGTTCATCGACATATATTGGTGTACACGAAGAAATAGATTGTTGGAACAGGGCAATATCAACATCATCTACAGTCCCCAGCAAAATTTTGAACATTTCAATACGGCACATGGCCAACCAACTATTAGTAATATTTCTAAACAGTTCAAACAATATTATACGGATTCGTGTGAAGTCCAGAACTTAAAATTGCGGAGGCCTTCTACATCAAAACACGCTACCAGACATTACAATAAAATTTTATGTATTTAATCAGTCAGGCTCAATAGCATTTGATTTGATTTAATTATTATATATGAATTTAAAGACTCATTCGCTTCAGAAATAATTCTCTGAAGATGTCTCAAGTATGAGACGAAACGCGTCGGGAAATCAATGTAAATATATCTTCTTCTTCTGTATATTATTTTCAAAGATTATTTTAAGGAAATTAAATTATGTACATAAATAAATATTTAGAACATTGGAAAAAAATCAAAAACTTTTATAAATAATACATAAATAATAATAAAGTTCTCTAAAACAGTTTTCTTTTCTGACAAACTTATCAACTCCCGACTTTTTGGGAAATCGACTTCCGACTCCGACTCCACTTGCACAGAATTTTCCGACTCCGACTCCGGGAACAATTGCACGATCTCCACGACTCCGACTCCGGAAAATGGCACGACTCCACGACTTCCACTACTCGACTTCCGAAATTGCACGACTGCCACAGCCCGTGATATAATATATATATATATATATAAATATATATATATATAATATATTATATAATATATATATTATCATATAATATATATAAGTATTATATATATAATATATATATATATATATATATATCATATATATTAAATAAAATATTTATATTAACTAATACAAATTTTAATTTATACTCATTAATCTTACAAATGAATTATTATTATTTGTAGTATAGTATTATATTATTATTATTATTATTATTATTATATTATGTTAAAATGTGGTTTACTGTTTCCAATAGTTCCTTTTTCCCAAACATGGACAATCAAAGAAGAGATTGAAATTAAGAAGAACCATTGGAGGTTTTAAGTGGAAACACACTCACAATCATCCATGTATTCACAAAATTTATCCATTAGATAAAGTCCAGGTATGGAGAGAGAGAGGAGAGAAGAAGGGAAATTTTATAATTAATTATTATATAAATATAATATATATATATATTATAATATATATATATATATATCATATATATATATATATATATATATATATATATATATATATATAATATAATATATATATATATATTATATTATAATATATATATTATATATATAATATTATATATATAATATATATTTATATAATATGATATATAATATATATAATATCAGGCTTGGGTTCAAGTACATTTTTCAAGTACAAGTACTCAAGAATTGTTCAAGTACAAGTACTCTAGAACATTGTTCAAGTACAAGTACCAGTACATGGTATCAAGTACAAGTACTTTATGAAAACTGCATATAAAATATATATATATATATAAATATATATATATATATAGTATATATATATATATATATATATATATATATATAGTATATATTACGGTCAATATATAAGATATATATATATATTATATATATATATATATATCTATATATATATATATATATATATAATATAATATATAATATAATATATTATATATATATATATATATAATATATTTATATTTATATATATATTATATATATATATAATATATTATATATATATATATATATATATATATTATATATATTATATATATATAATAATATAATATATATTATATATATATATATTTCTTTCTTTCTCCTAACCTATTTTCCCGCAAGTTGGGATAAGGAGCGCTACATACATCGGAAAGAAAAGCAGTAGGAGAGTATGAGAATAAGCCGAAAAGAAAGCCCAGCCTTAAGCCCGGCCCCCTCTGTACCTCTTAATTATGAAAGCCGTCAACAGACAGAAAATCCACCCTAAAGCTTCAGGGACCGCGACGGACCCTCAACATGGTAAATCGTCATGTAAGGGTTCATCCCTTGGCCCATGTGGGCCCAACCATGCGCCCATACAAAACCCCGCCATTCTCTCCTAATCTATGCAGCCTTTATTCTGCGCCTCTGAGAAAACCACATTTCTGCTCTCTCAGGACTTCGTTCACGCGACTCAATCGCATTTGTTCTCTTCGGTCTCCCAGCCGTCGGTTCCCAACACACTCACCACTATACATTCCGCTTAACCACCACATCAATTCATTCCTTCCAACGTGACAAACCATTTCACATACTTTCATTATTCTCTCATTTACCTTTCTTCACACCACACAACTCTCTAATACGTCATTCCTCATTTTATTAATTTTTTTCAACACGCCTAGCATGCCTACAGATGCGTCCATACTGAACCATTGAACTTTAAGATCTATATTCTTATTCCAGACCATAGTCTCACTACCGTAACATTAACACAGGTAAACAACATACCCGCATTGTAAGGACTCTACCGCACTCAAATGACTTAGTCTTTAAATTCACCAACGATTTAATTGCACCAGCACCTTCCTGCCATTTCACGAACTTTCCTACTACACTCTGCATCATCCGTTACTTTCTCATCAACACATACCCTAAATATTAAAACTCAGACACTTGTTCCGCTGCTCACCATCTAACATAACTTCACACTGAGGACTGTCCTCACCACAACCATAACGCTTACTCTTATCTACGTTTACTTTCAAACCATCCTTTACATACCCTGCCAAATCTCTCTACATCTTCTCAACTCTCTTCAGATTCGCCACACAGAACAAAATCATCCATCCGCATATAATAAGGTAGGGCACCCTCCCACTCATCTCCATTCTCATCATTCTAACACCATTTCCTGCCATCGCCACCTCGAATTTTTTTCATAACCCCACCCATATACACAAGTTGAATAACCAAGGCGACAAACACAACCCTGTCTCACTCCACTATTAATCCTAAAACAATCACCATTGACACCAGTGTATTCTTAACACATGCTTCAATATCGTCATGATCTACTTTTGATTCCATTACGAAGCCTACCACCAACACCATATTCACTAATACTTGCCATTATATATATATATAAATATATATATATATAATATATATATATATATATAAATAATATATATCTATATATATATATATATATAATAATAATATATATATATATATCATATATATTCATTATCATTATCATTACATCAAATCATCATGCATCATCACCATCATCCAATCACCACCACCACTCACCCAATATTTCTCCCCAAGACTGTCGAGGTAAGGTGGTAACATGCACCGAAACAGAAAAGTAGTAAGAAGAAAATGAAGCAAGTAGAAAAGAAAGGCCCAGTCTTACCGCCTCCTTTTTCCATTTGACAGGGTTAACACTTTCGGTAAAGTCAGGGAAAAAAAGAATGGTCAGGGAAAGTCAGGGAAATCAAATTCAAAATATCTAAAAGTCAGGGAAATTAAAAAAAAGTCAGGGAAATTTTAAATTTCAAAACATATGAAGAATGATACATGGACCAAGTTGCATATTTTTGATATATTTTTTTCCTTACTGTATTATAATTGTGGAATACGAGATGTATTTGATAAGTGAATGAAAAGAAGGGCGAGGAAATTACATTCCATAAATCTACTTCTAATTTCTATCCTGTTTCTTTCTATTTTAGTTCACTATTATTATCTTCCTATTCTGTTCAATAGAGGTTTCCAAAGGTTCATCCTTTCGATTGAAGGTGATTGGTATATGCGATTGTGTTTAGACTGTGACTTAATCTGTTTATATCTTTTTCTTTTAGGGATTTATACATGAGTTTTTAGAATGTTTTTTTTTTTGAGGTTTGACGAAGTGATTTTGGATTTTTGTGCAGTTAAAAGTATTTATTATTTATTTAAATGAATTTCAAACAAAAAACTAACTTTAACGACACAGGGTTAAATTCAAACTGAACCCACAGTCTTT
Source organism: Trachelipus rathkii (assembly GCA_015478945.1). Classification (NCBI taxonomy): domain Eukaryota; kingdom Metazoa; phylum Arthropoda; class Malacostraca; order Isopoda; family Trachelipodidae; genus Trachelipus; species Trachelipus rathkii. Next base: position 39,093 of record JABUQX010031107.1, on the reverse strand, counting down.
ACCAGGTGGTTGGGTAACGCGACCTGCATAGTCAAGGCATACTGTAAAGTATGTAAAAAGAAATTTGATAAGATATCTACCCATGGGACGGCCAAGCCGAAGTTGTCACATTCAAGAAGGGGAAACTCATTTTTGAACATTAATCAAAGCTCAGCAGGACCAACCATCATTGAAAAACTATCACCAAGAAAAACTAATAGATACAAATGATAATGAAAGTATGTGCACTGAAAATTAATGCCATTCCAAATGCTAATCATAACTCACTCGATTGTAATGACATTGAGTGTTCCATTAATAAGCGCAATCCAAAACCAGTTTATCAATCTTTCATCTTTTTGCATAAAGAGATGTTACAGGATCTGAAAATGCTATGGCAGTAAAGGTGGTGGAATGATAAAATGCTCTTTAGAACTCGTGTGCAGATATAAGGGAACACTTAAATTACTGTTTCCAGATAGTGCTTAGCTTCAATTTTTAAAATGGGTCTGATGAAAGTAAATATGTGATTAACCATGGACTTGCTCCCTATTTCCAATGAAAGCAAAAGCACAATACATTCTACTTTGCAGTTGTAGCTCATTCTACCCTTGAATTAAAATTAAAATATTGTTTGGATGGTGACTCGTCTTTTTAAGAGACTTGAATTAGTTTTTTCTTTCTATAGTACTTGGTCAATGTTATGCTGGAAATTGTGGCAAATTAGTAATTAGGACTGATGTTTTCGCATGGAAATGTGACAGTGGAAGGAGGGTTTTATATAAATTAAGCAATTTTAGTGAAGATCTGAAAGAACTTAGTCTGATTTCTCAAAGAACAGTGCACAATGCTATAAGATCTCATGAAAGTATTATAAAGTTCCTATCACTCAAAAAATGTTGACAAATGTAAGAGCTGCCCATAGGAAATATGAAAGAACATCTCAAAAGAGTCAAAACAGCAACCAAAAAGAAGAAGAGAATAAAAACGGTTGAAAAACAGAAAATTATCCATAAGATCTACAAACTTGAAGAAGCAAAGAAAAGATTGTTCAATACTGAAAGCTTTGACAGAGAGAAAACGCTATAAAAGATCAAAAATTCAGATGCTTGAGAGAAAAAGTTAAACTAAATCTCCCCATTTAGAAACTTGTTGTGATCAACAGTGGCGTTATTAACCTAAGGCCTATTAATTGTAAACGTTTTAATTTATCTTTCTCTTTTGTATAAATAAAACTTTACTTTTGAAAAATAAAAAAGGAGTGCGTTGGAAGGCTATGGGGAATTCATAATTCTTATTACTATTAAAAAAAATTATATTTTTAAATCATCCATGTGATGACAGTTTCTAAAGTAAATTTTTCAATAATTTAATGTACTGAACTGAGTAATCATAGGCTGCAATAATGATTAATAGATATTTTATGCGCCAAAAATAACGAACACGCTGGTCAGGGAAAAATTGCGGATTTGGTCATGGAAAGTCAGGGAAAATCAAATTCAAAATTTCAGTGAGAACCCGTGCAGTCATGAAAAACCACCTAGCCTTCATGGGACGCATGATGAACCTCACTATGACATCTCGTCAATGTGGGGTTCATTCCTTGGCCCTGGGTGGGCTACAACCATACCCTCCTCACAAAACCCCGCCATCACTCCTTTTATGCATCTTTCTTCTCGCTTCTGCCAAACTAGCATTTCTCTCCTCCAGGCAATTCTTTATGGCTCAATCCACTTTTTATTCGTCTCCCCATCCGGTTGATTCCCAACACACTCACCACTATGCATTGTTAACCTACCGACTACACCCATCCTTCATCCACATCGACCCACGTCTCAATGTTTTCATTTATTCTCAATATTACCCCATTATCCACACCATAACAACTCTAAAATACGTTCATTCCTTATTTTAAATCATTTCTGTTCACACCTAACACGCCACTAGATAGTCCATCTGAACAAATTGGTACTTAGATCTAACTCTATTCCAGACCATAGTCGCCTCTATCTACTATCATTAACACGGGTAAAAGCATACCCTCATGTAAGACCCTAGCGCACTCAAGACTTAGTCCCTTACATCCACCAACGATTTTATTGCACCAGCCAGCTTCCTGCCATTCAGCAACTTTCCTACTACACTCTGCATCATCCGTCCTTTTCATTCAACATATATCATTAAATATTTAAATTCCAACACTTGTTCCAGCTTCTCATCATCTAACATAACTTCACACCGAGGAGTGTCCTCACTCACAACCCATAACCTTACTCTTATCTACGTTTAACTTCAAAAAAGCCCTCCTTTTACACACCCTACCAAATCTCTCTACCAGTCCTCTCAAACTCTCTTCAGCCATTCGCAACTCAAAACCAAATTCATCCCATATAATAGGTAGGAATCCCTCCACTCTCTTCATTTCTCCGATCATTCTCTAATCTAACAACATACCCTTGTCACGGTACCTCTAATTTCATAACCGTCATCGTAATTACAGATTGATCGCTAAGGAGACATAGCACATCCCGTCCTCACTCCGCTATTAATATTATACCAATCACTTTCGACTCTATTTATTCTTACACACGTTTCACTGCGTCATACATACTTTTTATTCCTTCAAAAGCTTACCACAAACAACCATATCACTAACACCTGCATAAGAGCTTCCCTATTAATCCTATTATATCGCCTGTGCAAAACCATAAATCCTAAATACAAATTATTCTTCTCCTCCTCATTATCCAATCATTGTTTCAATGTAAAGATTTTGATCCACACATCCTCTACTAACTTCTATAACCACCTTGCTTCTTACCAAAATCAGTTCTTCAGTTCATGTCGAACGCACTCTTTCGACTAAAGATACCATGCAGATTATTCCCTATAACACCTCAATACTAATTACCCCCTATAACTACTTACCAGTTTACCGTTATCCCCTTTTCCCTTATATAAGGGTCACTAATATTGCTCCGTTAAAATCCCTCGGAACTATACCTTCCCTAAACGCTTTGTTACAATACTTCCAAATCCAATTCAATCGCCATCTCGCCTATATATATATAAATATATATATTATATAATATATAGTATATATATATATATATATATACTATATAATTATATATATATTATATATAAATTATATATATATATTAAACTTGAACTTGCGAACACCTTGGTGGCGCTGGTTGGGATTACGCCGGCCCTTAAAGTTCGATTTCGCTGTGTCCCAAAAGGTAGTTTTATATTATTAGTATATATATATATATAATTATAATATATATATATATATAATATATATATATATATTATATATAATATATATATATATATATATATACTAATAGTAGTGCAGGTGAATCTGAGGAGAGTTTGAGAGGATTTGGTAAAAGATTTGGCAGGGTGTATAAAAGGATGGGTTTGAAAGTGAAACGTAGATAAAGAGTAAAGGCTTATGGTTGTGACGAGGACAGTCCCTCAGTGTGAAATTATGTTAGATGGTGAGGCAGCTGGAAAAGTGTCTGAAGTTTAAATATTAGGGTATGTGTTTAATGAGAAGGGAACGGACGATGACGAGTGTAGTAGGAAAGTTGCTGGTGACAATTAAATCATTGGTGAATGTAAAGGGACTAAGTTCTTGAGTGTGCTAGGGTCTTACAATGAGGGTATGTTGTTACCTGTGTTATTGTAAAGTAGTGAGACTATGGTCTGGAAATAGAAGTATATGATCTAAAGTTCAATGTGTTCAAGATGGACATCTTAGGGGCATGCTAAGTGTGAAAAGAATTGAACAAAATGAGGAAATGAAACGTATTGGGAGTTGTGTGGTGTGAAGAAAAGGGTAAATGAGAGAATATATGAAAGTATGTTGAGATGGTTTGTCATGTGGAAAGGATGAATGATAGCGGTTGGTAAGCGGATGTATAGTGGTGATGTGTTGGGGAACCGACCGCTGGGAGACCGAAGAGAAAGTAGATGAGTCGGGGAACGATTCTGAAGGAGAGAAATGTGAGTTTCGCAGAGGCGAGAATAAAGGTGCATATAGGAGTGAAGGCCGGGTTTATAATGGGGGCATGGTTTGTGCGCCCACCGGCCAAGGGATGACCCTTACATTGACGATCTACCATAGTGAGCGTCCGTCCGGTCCCATGAAGCTCTAGGGAGGATTTTCTGTCTGTGACGAAGTTCTCACTAAATTAATGGTACACGGCTGTGACTTTCCTTTCGAACTTGTCATAATTCTCTACTGCTTTTCCTTTTCCTAGCATGACAGCGCACCTTACCCCCCAGTCTTGGGGCAAAAGAGGAAGATAAAGAGAGAAATATAGTATATATATATATTATTATATAATATTATAAATATATATATATATATATATTTACTATATATATATATATTATATATATATATATAATATATATATATATATAATATATATAATATATACCGGTATATATATATATATATATAGTTATATATATCCTATATAATATATATATATATATAAATATATATATATTATATAAATTATATATAATATATATATATATATATATATTATATATAATCCCCCCATACAGGGAGAAGTATGCTTCTTATGGGTGTTCAATGTTCAAGGTACAACATTGGAACAATAGCAAGTAGTATAAAGAAGCAATGCTAGGGGGACTTTTGTGCAGCCCTCAGTCCTAAGCACTAGTTTGTGCAGCTTGTTCCAATGTATTCTTTTCAAATCTCTCTCTGTTCCCTCATTTTTTGAATTCATTACACAGGCGGGCAAAATTTAACTTTTGGAAAATTGCCTTTCACTTTAGGTAAACTTCTTATATCTGGGATTGTTGTCTTGATTCAAAATTATGACCCCAATTTTTTTTTTCGCATCATTGTAAGTTAATTTTAACAAAATGAGTATAAAAGTTTTTCAAATGTAAATGCAAGAATTACAAAAATATTTAATATGTAAAATTTATTTTTAACGCTTATAGGAATGACAGGCGATCAAAATGTGTAGCATAAAATAAAGCAGAAAGCATACAAATTTTAATTTAAAATCAGTCCTAAGTCTTTAATAATATTGTTTCGTGTTTCATTGATGGATTTTTTTGGTACTTTTCGCTTGTGCTCGTTATGTGGATTGTCCCTCTTTAGCATCCAGCAGTAATAGGCTATCATGCTGACATTCCATCTTTCCTGATATCGTCTTTCCATTTCCTTTATATCTTGGTGAAATCGTTTCGCCCTGTTCGTCCCCCACATTCCTAGATGTCTTGGGAAGTAACCAGATGTGAGTGTAGCAAATGAACTTTATTGCTCATCGTTGCAACCCAAGTTTTAAACATCTAACATATTTTCAGCAATATTTTTTGCCAATTTGGATCTTTTCTTCGTTTTAAGGAAGTTTTCACAAAGTCTTCGAATGATCCAAGCATTTTGTCTTCTGTTTTCCCGCCCAATTCATTCGTTCAAATACGTCATCTTTCACAGTTTCTAATGTTCTGGAACAACAAATACTCCTCGCTTTAGCTTGCCTTCTGCAAATTAGGAACTTGGTGCAAAGATTTTAAAACACTGCTCCATCTTATTGTATATTTTTTTATCACAGGTGGCTGTAGGATTTCCGAGTGGCCATTCTTGTTTTAATATAAGCGCTGATTCCTATCGAGGCTCTTCCCATCACATATGAAACACGGCGTGCTTTTAATATATCTCCACTTTGTTGTCCTGTTACCATGGAGTAATACTGTAATGCCACAAATGGTCCAACAATGGTCTTTATATTTAAGTCTTTCGTTAGAATCATCTCCCAAATTTCATAGTCTTTTCAAATGAACAGAAATGTCCCCATCAGGTAAGGAAGCATACGTACTCCGCACGAGAGAAGTACAGCTTGAGACTTCTTTTTGATGAGTCGATAAAGAGTCGCCAGTCGTTTGTATTTTAGTCAATATTGAAACATTTCAGAGTCCAGAACATCAGAGCAGTAGCTCTAGATCCATCTCTTTGTGACAAAAAATTCAAATCTCTTCCTCTCTATGTCTAAAACCAAGAAAAAACCGACATGTCCCTTTTGCTAACATGTTTTTCCTCACCATGACCCAAACCTAAAAGTTGTGTGCTGAATTCTTTAGACATGCCCAAGTCTCTGCACCAAACTATTCACTTTGGATGTGTGAAATTCTGCGATTCTTCACAGCCGGGATTACTATAACATCATTCTTGGTCACTTTATATCACAAGATTTACTTTTTATTTCCTGATTATCAAACATCAACTAAGTTTGCGGGAGCAGAAGGAACAGGTATTCCTACCCCATGGGGCACAGGACGTATTGCGGATCTTACCTGTGGATACATACATGTTATTTTGTTTTTAGTAAAGGCCACGGCACATTACAGGAGCAAAAGTAACAAAATCATTGCTGTTTAATTTTTGGGCTCCCTCTAAATCAGGGCAACTTCAAACGAAAAGCTGTTCTTACCTTGTGACGCACTGGGCGCCATCTTCAAACATTCAGTGCCATACTGGCCATACCAATGTGAGGCCACCCCATTGTCTGTTTTGGTCTCGCCATCTAACACCAAATATGGCATTTGTATACATTGGTAACAACGTCCTTTATGGTTTCATTTGTTTTATTGTAATATTTGCTCATTCATGGAGACGGTTTGTGGTTTAAATTTTTTTTGGGAAAAGTAATAAAAGAAAATTTTGATTGTCAGCGAAGTGGAGTTTAACAAACATCAACAACAATTACCATCTGTTGGGACCCAGCCTAACCCTACCGCGGTCCCTACATACTTCTAAGACCAGCAGGTACTTGTGGACTGACATAGGCGTGTTGTGTCTCGGGTGGATGGCGGCTGTCTGCCATCTGAGTAAATGTGCGAACACTATGAGGGTGTACATTTGCGGGATTGGACATTACGTAGGGCACCCTACTGGGGTGTAATGGCAATCGTCGAAACGCAATCGCTGAAATTAACAATAGACCCTCCTCCACGTTCTTTACGTCTTCTCCTGCTACCTGAGAGAGTCGATATGGACATAACGGTTATTCAGAGCGATCGTGACACTGCCCTAGTGGTAACACCCAGGGTTGCCTAAAACGGTCATCTAGTCAATCCGCAAATGTAGCGAAGTATCCTGTCAGCTAGGTCCGAGTCCTCTCATGTCATGCTACGTGCCGAATATGCTAGCGAGCCTGTCCTCCTAGGAAGCTTGCCGAGCAGAGGATCTCACATCGTATTCCAATATACTACATAAATGGCGATTCCATTACTCCCCGAAAATGTGCTCTTTGACTAAGCAAAGAGAGCCTATGTTCTTTTATAAGCAGAGATGCACACACGTAAGCACTCACGTGTAGTGTGAAGATCTTCGAACAATCAAACTAATCAAAAATTGGTCCTCTCTCTCTTATCAAGCTGAACCTTACCACGAATACAAAGAAATATACTAATTTTATGTCTACCTTCAACATACAGTCCGTCCCTCTCGGAGTATCACTCCTCCTCTTATTTCTACGATCTCCTGGAGTCGAAATATTACAAATAAGAACACACATCGAATACATAAAGACGACTATTTGTATACATAATTGTATATGACAACAATAAGAGCAAGAAGTATATGCGTGTTCGTCATTTTGAGAGAGCAGACTGATCACGAAAAGACACGCACGAAAATTTGTGGTGCTTTCCTATAGTTGTATGACAAAGCATATGGCTATAATGATATCCGATGTTTCCGTCAGTGAATCGGCGCTCAGCTGATACACGACCAAAGGTACAGTTCGAATTAAACAGTCGTCTCGTGACCTTTGAGACATGAGTGCTCGATGATCTAGGCCTCGCAGCGCCAGCCCAAAAAATCTCAAACACGCAATGAACTGATTAACGTCTATGATCCCATCCAAAACGAGGAGATCCGTGTCTCCAACTGGAGTCTTTCGATCGATCCTCCTGTGTAACGTGCGTGCCCTTTAACTTGAGAAACACCGTAGATACGATCATGGATGTTGTATAATCCCACATGTGACATGCGGTACGCCTCCTCCGCCATCATATCAATGGAAATCATTCCTCGTATGGTGCCGCCCAAGTTAACTTCGCTTCCTATGGGGGCGGATAGTGCAAACCCTATAGTAATACCTTTCCTAATCTGCACTCCCCTCCCAGCGCAATACCTTAGTCCTGCACTTCTGTATACCTGTGAAGACTAGAGCTGGACGAAGACCGAACGAATTCTCCTTACTAAAGGCTAATATTGCTAAAACATGTCTTTTATTACGATGTCCTTAAATAAATTTACTATAGTGACCCAATTCAACATGAACCGCTTTCCTAAAGTGTATGCCTATTCCTGAGCTGTACGAAGAGGAACACGAGCGAGAAATCTGCAATCCACAACTTTGCTTGGTCCTGACCTCTCTTTCCAAAATCTAGCCACCCTGCTACCTTGTAGGCATCATCATTATCTATTCAGCAGTTCACGATGAATTTACTCCAGTGTTACTGACGGCTCTAAAAACAGGGACAGTGTGGGTGCGTCTGTTGTCTTTCCTAACCGCAACCTCCCCACCACCTCTCCCTCATGCTTCAATTTTACTGGCAGAATTAATGGCTATAACGATTGCCTTTCTCGAATTCTATTCCTTAACCAAGACTATCTAATGTCGTTTATCTCAGAGTTCGCTCAGCACACTCACGGCGCTTAAAACCCCTTATCTAAAAAACAATGGTTTCGCTGTTCTATTAGCTTTTTCGCTGCTCCACTTCCGTAAGAAACAAATCATACTATTTTAGACCCCCCCCTCTAAGTAGGGTAACCGGCAATGAAATCGTGGAGCAGAGAGAACCAAAATGGCTGCCTTTTCTCGGAGCTGTTCCAAGTACCTTCCGGATGCCATTTGACAAGGCCACCTCCTATCATCAAGTGATTATTATCCTGCTCTCCGACAGGGCTTCGGTCCTTATTGCAAAGTGCTGGACGAAGTGTCAGCGAGGCGGCGACAACTTAGAAAATAGAAACCGACACATTGGTGAGTGGTCTTCCTCCCACCGAGAAAGCATCTTACGCAGGTGATACTACACCGCCTCTGTATTGCTACACCAAATAATCAACTCACAGCCAACTACATGTCCCAGCGAAGACCTTCCTGCCCGATCTGCAAATTTTACCGTCGTCATACCCCATAAACTGTTCACCATATCTTCATCGATTGCCCAAACTGGACCCCATTCGCCGTCGTCATTTTAAACTACCTTTATGGTCCAAAAAACAACCTAAAAGCGTTATCCCAATCTTTTCTGAACGTCCCATTTAGCAGTAACTCTGTTTTCCTTGTATCTTCAAGAATTGATATTCTTCACAAAAATATGAGTTGTATCAATATTGGACTCATTATAATGTATATAATTTTATATCTTATTTTTGTTTGTATGTATTTTTTGACTGAATATTCATTTCGCATCAATTTTCTTTGTCCTTAAAATATGCATTGCATACTGCAATGCAGGACCTCCCATGGTAGGTTGATTCTTCAACGTGTGGGCCATTTTGGGTCCTGTACATTAATTCATATATATATAATATAATTTATATATAATAATATATATATATAATATATATAATATATATATATATATATATATATATAATATATATATATATAATAAATAATATATATGATTATTATTACCACAATACGCCTCTTGAATCGGAAATTGGTCAGGGAAAGTATTTGTATGGTTTCTGACCAAGTGGAAGGTGCAGGAATATTTAGGCCCGAACCTATTACCTCAGGATTAAGAGGCTATGTGGTAATAATATATATATATATATATATATATATATATATATATATATATATATATATATATATATATATATCATATAATATATATATATATATATATATAATATATATATATAATATATAATATTATATGTTTATTATAACGATAAACTTAAAATAAAAGAAGATAATTTAATTACAAGAAAACCTTATACAATCATTGAAGAGTATGAATTTTGATCTGTTTTGATGTTTGCTTTTTTATTTTGTACACGACGCTCCATTAGTGACATAGTAGACAGAGGAAGATGACATACTGCAAGAAAAAAGCTCTTAAGTAGCATACCAGAAACTTCAAGAGACATAGCGAAAGTATAAAACTATGGATTTGGACAAATTCGTTGTGCAGATTGTAATTTTAGTTTTAAAACCGAAAGATGAGTTGGAAATCAATATAAATCACACCAGTGATTAACTTTAAATGTTTCGCATCTCGCAGTTATGCAATGTGATCTAAATCAAAATTAAATCCCATATCTTAACACATGCAATTTAAAAGTTGTGAAATGTTTCTGAGTGCAGCTACGAAATCTTAATCGAAAAGGTGACGTAAAAAGACACATGTAACGCATGCAAATTTTAAATTATTTAAATGTTCCAAATGCAGCTACGAATGTAATCACAAAGAATACTTAAAAAGACACATGTTAACGCATGCAAATTGTAAGTTATTTAAATGGTTCCGTGCAGCTACGAATGTAATTACAAAAAAGACTTAAAAATGCATGTGTTTAGCATACCAGTTTTGAATTATTGAAATGTCTGAAGGCACCACGAATTAATCGAAAAAGAAGGCTTAAAAAGACACATGTTAAAGCATTCAAATTTTAAATTATTTAAATGTTCAGAGTGTAGCTACGAATCTAAGCGGAAAGAAAACTTAAAAAGACACATGTTAACACATGCAAATTTAAAGTTGTTGAAATTTAGTGAAGCAATTAATACAAAAAAGAATTAAAAATTCATTGTAACGCAATACCAGTTTTGAATTATTTAAATGTCTGAGTGCAAACTTCGAATGTAACCGAAAAGAAGGCTTAAAAAAGACCATGTAAAGCTTCAAATTTGAAAATGTATTTAAATGTTCATGAAGTGTAAGCTACAACTAAGCGGAAAGAAAACTTGAAAACACACATGTAACACATGCAAATTTAAAGTGTTGAAATGTTCTGAGTGCAGCTACGAATCTAATCGAAAAAGTGACGTAAAAAGACACATGTTAACGCATGCAAATTTTAAATTATTTAAATGTTCCAAATGCAGCTACGAATGTAATCGGAAAGAATACTTAAATAAGCACATGTTAACGCATGCAAATTGCAAGTTATTTAAATGTTCCGATTGCAGCTACGAATGTAATTACAAAAAAGACTTAAAAATGCATGTGTTAGCACATACCAACACATACACCGGAGAACTGTCTGCGTTGTCGACGCGGGGGGGCCCAGGGAGACACGATGAGGCGGAAGAAATACCGCCCCAGACGTGTCTTCCTGCGAAAAGACAGTAGACATGAAGCCACAATATGTGGTGGACGTTACTGGAAACTATCCATGAAAGGAAAAAATAAAAATAATAAGTGCCAGGAACTCGGAAGACCTGGTGCCGGCCCTACCCCATTTTTAGAGAGAGATGAGGGGGGACGGAGCTCTGATGAGCAAATCAAATTATCCCTCCCCGGAAACAGAAAGAATACACCAGTAAGGTGTGGGATTATAACACCTAATACCCCACTTCCACTTGATGAATCGTCAGAGAGGTCTAAGACTTCTCCCGACTCATCGGAACAACAAAAAGTCCAAAAAAAAGATGCAACCCCTACAACCGTAGAGGTGGTGATAGACTGGAATATACGGTGGAAGAAAAAAAAAAGATATTCTGGTGCGTAACATACGGAAGACACAAGATGTTCCCAAAAAAAGGAACAACCAAACGAACGAGAAATATGTTGGAACAACGAGGTGAAATAGATAAAATTTTGCAACCAATATAAATAATAAAAAGACCCCGATAACACCGAACAGTATAAAACAAATCGAGGAGAAAGTAGATCAAAATACGTGGGGAAAGAATTGAACAAGATTGGAGGGAAGAAGGTGATGGATTGTTGTATGAACAAAGGAAAGACGAATACTTAATGGAAAGCTATTACATAGGTATGTTAATACCCGAAGAGGAAGGTAAAACGGACTTCTGGAAATATGTTGTGGATAATGAAATAAAAGTGCAAATGATGTAATGGAATATGAGTTCAATAAGAAATATACGGGGGTAGAAAGAAGGAAACTGATCTCCCAAAAACAGGCCATCCTCAACTTTAATAAAAAAAGGAATCAAGGAGCGATAAAAAAAAGAAAAGCTACGTTACCTACAAATGAAGACCTGAAGGAAATAGAACGTAGATCAAAGGAGAGAATTAAGAATGAAATTCAGATCACACCAGAAATGATCGGAGATATTAAACAGAAAAGTAAAGAAACACTATATCAAGGGAATAGAATAAAAACTGGAAAAAATACAGAGAAAAGTTTAGAAGAACAAAATAAAATGACAGATAATGAAGAGTTAATAAATGGGGAGTTGGATGAGACAGAGATAGTAAGAGAAGAAATATCAGAGGCTGCTGAAATCCTAAACAAAGAAATAATGAACAGAACAGATAGTGAAAGTAATAATGATTCAGATACAGGAAGCCACTATGAAGAAACAGAAGAACAAGGTGATTATTGAAAATGATAGAAACGAAAACGGGGATAGAATGCAGGAGGAAGAAGAGATGATAAGCAAAATAGCACACTATAGAGATGAAGATATTAATACCAACATGGAAGATAGAAAAGGAATAAATAAAATAGATAATTGGATGAAAATAAATAAATATGCCGGAATAGCAAACAGGGTATTACCAAGATTACTACCTGAGAGATGCGATATCTCAGAAGTGAACAGGTTATATTATGTAACAGCAAGAGCAATAACAGATCTGATGGGAGGGAAAATATTTGAGAAAAATAGATCAAATGGAAGAAAGAAGGAACAAAAACCGTCATGGGAAATTAGATTAGAGAGAGACATAGCGAGACTTAGAAAAGAAATATCATTGATAAAAGAATACGAAGAAGGAAACATCACAATAGAAAGTAAAATCAGACAAGCACAAAATATTATAAGAAGAAGTAGAGGCAGAAATCGAGTAACACACGCAATCAGTAGCAGAAAACTAGAATTAGCAGCAAAAGCAAAAAAATTAAGCTCATACAAGAAAGAAGAACAAAGAAAAAGACAAAACAAAATGTACCAGACAGAAAGCGAAGTTCTATAGAGAGTGAGAGTGAAAAATATAAAAGTTGATACACCACCTGAAGAAGCAGAACTCGTGCATTTGGAGGAGTATATATGAAAACCAACGAGCACATAATGAAGAGGCGGAATGGATAGAAACAACAAGAAGGAATCCCCAAATAGAAGAAATTAATGAGATGGAATTTGAACCACTAACCGAAAGGGAAGTGATGGAAATTATACGACGTACCAGTAACTGGAAAACACCTGGACCAGACATGGTGCAAAATATATGGCTAAAAAAATTACAGTACTAAGAGAACCTTTAACAAAGTGCTTCAACAGAATTCTGAACGGAACAGCTGAAATACCTGAGTGGATGACCAAAGGAGAAACAGTCCTTATCCCTAAAACAGGGGAAACGCAAAACCCAGGGAAATATAGACCAATTACTTGTCTACCAACTATATACAAAATATTAACAGCAATTATTACAGAAAGAATATACAAACATACAATAGAAAATAATATAATAGCAGAAGAACAAAAAGGATGCAGTAAGGGAAGCCACGGGACAAAAGATCAATTATTAATAAATAAAATGATCCTAGAAGATTGACTATAAGAAAGCTTATGATAGTGTGCCACACTCATGGATCAAAGAGGTATTAAAAATCTATAAAATCAACAATAAGATAAGAGAGTTTATGGAAAAAGTGATGCAAATATGGAAGATCAATATTAAACTACATCACGAAAATGGTACGATACAAATAAATCAATGTAAAAATAAGGGAAGAGGAAATATTCCAAGGGGATCCTTATCCCATTGCTGTTGCACATCATGTGAACCGCACTGAGTTTCAGTTGATAAATAACTTGCATAGTGGGTATAGAATAGGATCAAGAAATGAAAAGAAAGGGAAAAACATCTCGCATTTATTTTACATGGATGATATTAAACTATACTCCCCAAGCAATGGGCAAATATTGACCAGATTGAGGTAGTTAAGAGGTTTTCGAGTGATATACAAATGTAGTTCGGACTAGATAAATGTTTGTTTCTGGAGTTGAAGAAAGGAAAAAGAATTGATAGTGGAAATATCAGAATAAACGACGAAATCATTAGACAACTAGACCAGGAAGGCACTTATAAGTATCTCGGGATAGAAGAAAGTGAAAAAATAGAACATAAGAAAATGAAGGAAAAACTGACGAAGGAATATGAGAAGAGACTGAAGCTAATATTAAAATCTGAATTGAAAAGCAAATTCAAGATCGGAAGTTATAAGAAACACTGGCCGTACCATACTGTCCGTATGGATTCGGAATCAATTGATTGGTTCCAAGAAGATTTAAATAAACTAGATATTAAAACGCGAAACTCCACGCCCATAAATTGATATATAAGAACCAATGCCTGGCAAGAATGTATGTCCCCAGGGATCAAGGTGGAATGGGACTTCAGGAAATAGATGCAGTATATAGAGAGGAAGTGATCGAATTAACAACCTATATTCAAAAAATGATAGTAAATTCATCAGATGGGTGAAGGAGCACGAAACAGGGAAAGCGATGAGAACATCTTTAACAGCCAAAAAAAGAGATTACCTACGGAAGTATGATATCCCTAACGATGATCCAACAACAGAAGGAATGACAAAGAAGGAAAAGATGAAACACCTAAGAAATGAGCACAGAAAAGCAAGAAGAAAAAAACATGAAAATAATTGGAAGGAGCATGCATTTGCAAAGGAATACAAAAATATTATAGAACAGGTGTATATATAGATAAAGAAAAGATCGCTAGAAGCAGTAGCAGAGGTAATCTAAGAAAAGAAGATGAGAGAACAATTGTAGGGGCACAAGACATGGCATTACGAACCAATTGGTTCAAGCGAGAGATCAGAGAAAGAGAATATATCCAACAAATGCCGAATGTGTAAAGTATCACCGGAAACAGTTAGCCATATATTATCAAGCTGTGACACACTTCTCCATCGCCAGCAATACACCGAAAGACATAATACAATATGCAAACTAATCCATTTTAGAATTTGTGAAAAATACAAAATACCAATAGAAACATCCAAATACTGGGAACACAACCTAAACGCAATAGAAGGAAAATAACCACTTGCCTAATACTATACGAACTAATAGCATTCCACAGATGTAGCCTATACACATAACAGGCCGGATATTGTAATAAAAGATAAAAGAGAAAGAAAGGCATATATTATAGAGATAGGTATACCATGGGACCGCAGAGTATCAGCATATGAAAGGGAAAAGGAAATTAAATACCAAAGACTGAAATATTCATAACAAGGAATGTGGAATGACATAGAAAGAGCAGAGGTTATTCCTTTGGTAATTGGAAGTATGGGAGTGATTAAAAAAAAGCTTAAAACAATATATTGAAAGACTACCGGTGGAAGTAACAACGTTGGAAATGAGCTCCAGAAATGAGCTCCATTATAATACGACAGAGCGTCAGAATACTGAGAATGGTTCTTGGTTGTTAAAGAACCTGCCGGGACAACCATATGCGCTTAGGCCCGAGGTTCGGGCCTGCGCATGAAGTGGTAACCCTTAAGAAAGGTGAAATTAAAAAAAAAAAAAATTGAAATTATTTAAATGTTCTGAGTGCAACCACGAATGTAATCGAAAACGTGACTTTAAAAGACACATCTTAAGGCATTCAAATTTTAAATTATTTAAATGTTCAGAGTGTAGCTACGAATGTAATCGGAAAAAATACTTGAAAACACATATGTTAAAACATGCAAAAAAGGTGGAAAAAAGAAAGCAAGGCTACCCTACTACGAATGAAGATTTGAAAAGAATTGAAGAAAAGGCCAGAAACATATCGGGGAATAAGTCTCAACTTACAGAGGAAGTAATAAATAAAGTGGAACAGATGAACAATCAATCATTATATTGTGGGAACGGAAATAAATGTGAAAAGGAACACACAGGAGGCATGAAAAGCAAATCAGGTGGAAATGACGTAAAACAAAGAGATGAGAAGAATATTGGAGAGAGACTGGATGAATTGGTGCTCCTCAATATGAGCAGCAAGTCTGTGGAGGAGGACCTTAAGGAAAGTAGAGAGGAAGAAGGAAGAAACCATAAAGATAACATATACGGAGAACCAACAGTTGAACTAAAAAAATTACTCAAACAGTGATAACCTAGTAAATGAAAACGAAGATCTAATACAGGATCATTCAGATCTAAATATTAACTACCATGAGGAATTAGGTAATGAAAATTCAGAAAGATTTGAGGAAACGATATAAACAAGAGAACAAATAGATGAAATGTTGCAAAATACTGCTCACTATATAGAAATAAAGATCTATTGATAGGGTTTAACAAGAAGCTCGAAATAAAAAAAGATATACAACTGATACAAATTGAACAAATATGTAGGATTGGCCAATAAAGTATTACCTAAAAT
>JABUQX010031107.1:0-12500 GCA_015478945.1 Trachelipus rathkii | reverse complement strand
TTTGTGTTGAAACATCCACAAACATTAATACTACCACGACCTTTTTTTACAGTTGGAGTTAAACATTCAAATTTATATTCTTCCCCAGGTCTTCTATTTACTATTTTTCGTCTTTTGTCACTTCCAAACAGCTCAAATCTACTATCATCTTTCCAAAAATTTTTGCCCAGTCATCGTCCTTCCATTGTTTATGTGTATTAGCAAACTGAAGGCGAGCTTCTATGTTCTTTTTTGATAAAAGGGGCTTTCTTTTACTAATTCTAGCATATTATTCTCACTAAGTCTTTTAACTGTTTAACGTCTTACCTTCGGTTCTCCAGTCTTTACAAACTCTTTACTGAGATCATCCGCAGCCATAAATCTGTTTTCAATTGCGAGTAATTTTCAAGTGTTTAATATCACGTTCAGAGAGTTGTTGTTTTCTGCCAACCCGAGGCTTTTTATAAGTTTCCCCTTCTTCTAGAATTCTCTTTTTATGAAATCGGACTGTCGTTTCACCGATATCAAGTTGTTTGGCGATATGTACGTTGGAATACTTGCCATACTTATCTAATGCTGTCAACTGCCCAAGTTTATGCTCTGAAAGCTCTCTTGATTTTGGCATGGCTAAAGAAGGACACTTTTAAAAATATTTACTATAAAAAATGCTTATCACAACCTCCTACAGCTTCTCTTTTCGAAACACTAAGGAAGAAGTTCAATTACAGCCTTTAACTTGGTTTTAATTGAGTTTTATTTTCGCGTGTGATGAATAATAATAATATAAATAAATCTATGGATGAAAATTACCCTTCATCTTTAAAATCATAAAAATTCATATTTAATAACAATATTTTTATTAAAATTTTAAGTTAAGTATATAGCTAAAAGATTAAAGAAGTTAAAAAAGGCACCATTATTGAACTCTACGTAAATTAAAAGCTATCATTTTGTCTAAACTACTTGATTCAACAAAAATGCTTTTGACCATTTCAGCAAGGAAAAGGGAGGCAAGCAAAAAATTTTAATTTAGATAAATTATAAGACTGGTTGAATGCCTTTTATTACCAATTTTCAATTAATAATTCATTACTATTTACAATTACTCGAATTCCAATAAAAAAAAATTAAATTTTACATTAAAAAAATTGTAAAGCAGTTTGAAAATTTGATGAAATCAAAACTCGTCAATTCTTTTGGACATCAGTATATATACTGGTATCCAAAAGAATTGGCGAGTTTTGATTTCATCAAATTTTCAAACTACTTTGCAATTTTTATTCAATTTGTATATGGATGGGGTTATGAAAGAATTAAAGGTAAGGGTGGCAGGAGATGGTGTTAGAATGATGGAGATTGGAAGAGAGTGGAGGGTGCCCTACCCTATATGCGGATGATATGGTTTTGTGTGGTGAATCGGAAGAGAGTTTGAGAGGATCGGTAGAAAGATTTGGTAGGGTGTGTAAAGAGAGGGGATTGAATGTAAACGTAGATACAAGTAAGATTATGGTTGTATGTGAGGAGAGTCCTCGGTGTGAAGTTATGTTAGATGGTGAGCAGCTGGAGCAAGTGTCTGAGTTTAAATATTTAGGATATATGTTGGGTGATAAGCGAATGGATGATGCGGAGTGTAGAGGGAAAATGGTGAATGACAGGAAGGTGGCTGGTGCAATTAAATCGTTGATGGATGTAAAGGGACTAAGTCTTGGGTGAGCTAGAGTCTTACATGATGGTATTAATGTATAGTAATGAGACTATGGTCTGGAATAAGAGGTACAGATCTAAAGTACAATGTATTCAGATGGACAATCTTAAGGGCGTGATAGGTGTGAGAAGAATTGATAAAATGAGAAATGAACGTATTGAGAGTTGTGTGGTGTGAAGAAAGGGATAAATGAGAGAATAAATGAAAGTACGTTGATATAGTTTGGTCATGTGAAAGGATGAATGATAGTCGGTTGGTTAATTAAGCGGATGTACAGTGGTGAGTGTGTTGGGAATCGACTGGCTGGGAGACCGAAGAAAAAGTGGGTTGAGTCAGTGAAGGAATGCTGGAGGGAGAGAATGTGAGTTTCCAGCGGAGGCGAGAAGAAGGTACATAATAGGAGGTGAATGACGGGATTTTGTCAGGGGGTATGCTTGTGGCCCACCTGGGCCAAGGGTTGAACCCCACACTGACGAGATGCCATAGTGAGGGTCCGTCGCGGTCCCGTGAAGATTTAGTGTGGATTTTCTGACTACGACGAGTTCTCACTAATAGGTATAATGGGGGCGGTAAGGCTGGGCTTTCTTTAAGACATGCATCATGCTCTTCTACTACTTTTCTGTCTCCGGTGCATGGTACGCACCTTACCCCCAGTCTTGGAGAAAGAAGATGGATAATGATGATGATGATGATGATAATTATAATATAAAATATATATATATATATATATATATATATATATATATATATATATATATATATATATATATAATATATATATATAATATATATATATATATATATATTATATATATGTATAAGACATATATATATATATATAATATATATATATATAAATATATATATATATATATATATATACTAGGCCCTATGCTAACAATCTTATATGCAAAATTAACTATTATAGTATATTTATATAACCACTATTAAAAAAAATTATGGATATATATATAAATAAAACGAGATTTTCTTTATATATATATATATATTATATATATATATATATAGATCTATAATATTATATATATAGAAATATATTATATATCAAACTAAATATATATATATATAGTATATATATATATTATATATATAGTTTTACAAATTAAAAATTTGTTCATAAAATATAATAATATGTTTTACCAATGCCTTAATTAGAAGAGACTTGTGGAATCCTTTTGAATAGAAGAAAATTAGAATTCTCAGATATTTATCATAAATTTATTACAATAAATCTAGGTCCTCCTTCAGGCTTGCTGTTACATTAACTCAGTTGATGTAAAAACAGGCAGCTGGAACAGGAGGACCTAGATGTAAGGTCGAAAGCTTTTGCTACCACTCTTTAAAATTTATGATAAATATCTGAGAATTCAATTTTTCTTCTATTCAAAAGGATTTATATTTATATAATATATATATATAGTATTAATATATATATTATAATATATTTATATATATATATAATTTATATAATATATATATATAATATATATATATAATATATATATTATAATATAGAGTATTTGAATGCCGAATGCGTACGAGCTGATAGGTTCCGGAGTTTTTTTCATTCTGTATTTCAAATTTATTGGAATTTTATGTTGAGGCCCTAGGTTTAGGTTATCGGAAGCTATCTACATAGGCAACAATACTCTCCGCCATCTTTATACCGATTGGAAAAACTTGTTTCGTTATGTTTTTGTTTCATTGTGTGTAAATATTGAGTCTAATTTAACCTTTCTTGAATAATAATAATAATAATAATAATAATAATAATAATAATAATAATAATAATAATAATAATAATAATAATAATAATAATAATAATAATAATAATAGGAAAATGAAGTAAGGATTCAACAGACATATAAACGTGTAGATCGAGTATGCAAGAAAAAAGCAACAAAGCAATATAAATTATGTGAAAATTTGTAGATTACATCATTTTAATTAAGAATGGTTGCATATATGGATGGCACATCCACTGTATTAAAGCTGTTGAAGTTGTTTAAAATGTTTTCAAAGTTATGCAATGAAAATTGGAATTGACTCAAAGCAAACTAGCGGTGTGGGAGTAACAGTGTAATAATCAGGAGTCAGAAAACGCTCTGATTGGCTGAGAGGGTGATGACGTCACATGTTTCAAGTCCTTACACACCCGGATTGGGTGGTGATCTCCTAAAGTAAGTTTTGGCTATAACTAGGAGGAAAATAAGTAAATAAATACGAAAATAGGTCATAATCCATGTAAAGAAACCTTATGATGAGTCAGAGCGTGAGCTGGAGCCAGTGTAGGATCTGGAAACTAACATAGAATATGACATTAAGGTGTTATTTTATATGTCTACAATCATGTAGAATCCGATTTTGAGGGTTCCAGAACCATACAGGAGTTTGAGGACCCCTAGAAGAGGGTCTCAAAAGAAAAAGAGAGATAAAAGGTCAAACTCATAGAATACCTAACAGAGGAAGCTGAAGGAAGTAAAACGAAGGGTTTCAGGAGGAATCAGAAATGGTAAGGAACCCACATGAGATGGGACCAAACCCCCAAAGTGGTTTTTGCACATAAAAATGAATTTTTGATGGGACATTCAGCTATTAATTAATAATTACATACGTGCTCAATATTGTAACCATTTGTAGAAAAACATATGGGATCTATTAACTTGTTAATTATGGCGCCTCTTTACTTATCTTAATCTAGTATAACATACTAACATAAAGCACATAGCTTGCTAATTATAGCGACTCTCTCTCTCTCTCTCTCTCTCTCTCTCTCTCTCTCTCTCTCTCTCTCTCCTCTCTCTCTCTCTCTCTCTCTCTCTCTCTCTCTCTCTCTCTCTCTCTCTCTCTCTCTCTCTCTCTCTCTCTCTCTCTCTCTCTCTCAAAACACCTTATCTAACTTAACCTAACCAGACCAAACCAAACGCAGTCTTACTGTTCAGATGACTGATTCTGTTCTAACACGTGCCGGCCGTCATTTCAAAAACGTCATACATCAGTATCCCATTTTATTTGTAAACTGAAACATTTATATTTTCACACATTTAATATTAGCATCTCGTTTTATTTTGAAAGCGTTAACTTTTATATTTAAATTATTTTCTTTTAAACTCTAACAGGTATATTTAGTTTGCTAAGTTTTTATTATTTTATGTTTTATTTTACATTTATATTTTGTTTGCTAAGTTTTTATTATTTTATAAGTTTTATTTTACATTTATATTTTCTTTGTTAAGTTTTGATAATTTTATAAATTTAATTACACTTTTATATTTTGTTTGTTAAATTTTTATTATTATATATGTATGATTTTACATTCATATTTATTTTAAAATGTTAATTTATTTTAATAAATTTTATTTTTTAAAACTTTTATCTATTTTTTTTAACTTTCTTCACTTATTTAAAAAAAAACTATTTTTAAAACATTTTTATGTTTTTACTAATTTTTTTATTCTTTTAATGTTAATAACGTAAAATATCAATTTATTGACCCTGAAGTAGTAAAGCAGTAAAGCAAAACCACAGCCTTTTCTCCAATCATGATCTATTAATAAAGAGATTAAGGTCATATTTGAATCTTCATTTCTGTATAACATAATATAAAAATAAGTTCATTGTATATAAATGTCATAGTAAAATGGGAAGGTTTATTAAAAGTATGTATTTTATTAAATCTATAGCAGTAACGCATACATCCATCCCACCTCGTCATCTCAGTCATGATCTATTGATCTATTGTTTTAAGTGCTATATGTACCTGCACTTATTGTAACAAACTCGCATGTTGTTTAAACATAACTTGCATTTATCTATAGTGATCTCTCTCTCTCTCTCTCTCTCTCTCTCTCTCTCTCTCTCTCTCTCTCTCTCTCTCTCTTTCTCTCTCTGCTTAACCTAACTTAGCTTAACTATCCTATCCTTACCTAGCTTACTAAACTAATACACCTGGATTGTTAATTATAACGACTCTTTACACAAACTCTCTCTCTCTCTCTCTCTCTCTCTCTCTCTCTCTCTCTCTCTCTCTCTCTCTCTCTCTCGCGCGCGCGCATTCTTTTCTAACTTAATTTAACCTAATATGACCTATAAACCTATCCTGACTTTCTCGAACACAGACTATTTTTCCTTGTATCATTCAAAGGAACAGCATATTGCTGCCTCACTGCTCACATGATTGATTACTCTTATAATGTTGGCATGATGTCATACTTTATAACCAGTTTTCTAAACGTTATGAGTTAACATTTATATTTCTATTGAAAGCTGTAACATTTATATTTAATATGTTTTCTTTATGAATTGTGACTAATATTTAATATTATTTTTCTTTTAACGTTAATTAAAGTATTTTTAAAATTTTAAATTTTTCTTAAAATTTTAACATTTAAAAAATATGTTCATTATTTAAAAGTTTTCCTAAAATTTTAAATTTTTTATTAAAAAATTAAAAACTTGTTTTTTAATGACCCTAAAGAGTAAATCAATAAATCAAATTCTTACCCCACCCCACCCCTCCCTCTCATTCATGATCTACGGGTCAATTGATTAAAGCCATATTTGGGCTTCAATTGTGCATTATAAACTCGAAAAAGAATAAACATAACATAAAAATAACTTCTTTGCACAAAGAAATGAAATGTTTTTATACTATTACATAATTTTACATGGAATATACTAATAAACACATAATCATTGTTTCACTTTACGTTTCTACACATTAACATATTTTATTTTCAATATGTTTTACAAAACGTTGCACAATAGTAACGCCTAACATTTTCAGAAAATAATGATATAAAGCATGAAACATTTTTAGGTTTATCATATCTTAAGCTCCGCCAAATTTCAGAAAATAACAATACGAAACAAGAAATACTTTTAGAGCTTATTAAATTTTAAGCTCCTTCGACTTTCATAACGTGACTCAATACTATTAATTATTGTTAGGCTTATATACATCTAACTATGTTCACATACCAACGCTTAGCAAAAACTTTAAAGCATTTCATCATGTAACATTACTTAAAAAATCTAGTGAATTATTTGATATGGTAGCATTTATTATCTAACAAAACCAAATAAATTTATAATGATCTAACACACCCAACAAAACCTAACCCTACTCTTTTCCATCACATCTATAACATATCAATGCTAATTTATCATTAACATAGTAATATATAACAAAATTAATCACGATCTATCCCATCTAACATAAGGAACTACGAATAAATGCGGACATACAAAGTTTTAGCCTAACATAGTAATATCTAACAATACTTTGACTAACCTAACCTATCTAAAATACTAAACTATAAATAAATACTAATATTAGGAAAGTCCCCCACCTTTCTACGGTAAATAACCAAATATTATCCCCCAAAAAATTAACATAACCCTACTTTTTCTATTATATTTATATCATAGCAATGTTACTTTAACATTAACATAGTGATATCTAATGAACATATCAAAAATTTATCACTTCCTAACCTGTCTAACATACCGAACCACGAATTAATGCTACCGTAAAAAAGTTTTTTAACTTACCAACATCTACTAACATAGCAATATCTAACATTACTTTGCATAACCAAACCTATCTAAAATACTAAACTATGAATAAATGCTAACATTAACAAAGTTCCCCACCTATCAGCGGTAAATAACAAATCATTATCCAGCAAAACCTAATCTAACCCTACTTTTTCAATCATATCTAAAACATATCAAAATGAATTTATCATTAATATAGTAGTATCTAAACAAAATCCATATCCTAATTACAAATATGACAAGTGTCTGCCAGTATCTACAATCTGGAAAATCCAGAAAGAAACCTTATTCATCTCCATCCTATGCCATCTAGTTCAATTGTTGAGAAGATCTCCAATTCCTTTCTCCTCCACAAATAAGTAGATTCAGAAACACTCTGGTGGAACCACATTGAGCAAGTATGCGGAACCTGGCAATCATGTGGACCGAGTATCCCCCTTTTGATTGCTACAAATGTAAACAATATATCGCTAAAAAACATTGAAAACCTGAATCACCTCTCAACAAGACCAAAACCACTCTCTTCAGGACACACTAGTTTGCTCCAAGTAACAGTGCGGGTATAGCCATTAGCTCGCGCCACCAAGAAGAGCCGACTGTAAGAGAGTACCAGTATCTTCTTTCAACTCACACTGTAAACATAAGAAACACTTACCTGTAAGAGAGAGGTCTCAAGCAGAATTCCTTGAATCTCCCACTTTCTAATGGTTCTACTACACTCATACCATGGCTTAAAAATCTTTGCTTCCCTACTACTTGTCATTATTTTATGTTCCATTACTTAATAGTACCCTATGTCACTTATGAATTCCGATTTTCATAGAATCTTTTTGACTAAAACTTACTACTATCTAAAGAGACTATTATTTCTTCCCATCCAAATGCTGAAAGGTCACTCCTCTACTATAGGAGATTTTCCCGTCAAAAGCGTACATCACACTAATGAAGTGGCTTGGAGAACGGGAGCGGGGGGGACTATTCCACACACTCTAGTCAACAACACAGTGATGCAGGCGGGGAGGTAAGGCCAAAGCATTAATTTTCTCAACGACTAAACTGGGGAACAGTTAATTAAAGGAACCTACACATAAATACCCAAGATCGACCTGCTACCGAATTTCCTTCTACTCTAACGAGCACACGGTTGAACTACATGTTTGCACACCAAGACAAGATTCAAGACAGACACCACATATTCCTTCTTTTCTGGTTCTCCTTCTCTGCCTTTCTCTCTCAAATTCTTTCCGAGTAATTAATGAAATATCAAACATACATAAACACAACAGTTTAAATCTGAGGTTCTGCCCTCTGCCTAATCGTGCTCAATATTTCTGAGCTTGGCCCCCTCAAGAATCAACAAGGAGTCTACACGGATCCTCTTGGTCAAATGTGTCCTGGACTACAACGCAAATAGTTGGGCTAGCTTTTAATAAATTTTATATATAAATAATCCAAACTTTTTTTTATCCAGCAAATAAGATCCATCTTCCCCGTCATTCCAAAACTAGATTCTTTCTACTCGGCAAGCTACCTCCGAACACATGCTCTAAAAAACGCATATAAATTCTCTACTATCCTAATAAACGAAACAACAAATTTATAATTGACAAGTACGGGGTCAGTTGCGGGATCTTGGACGAAAGGTCTATTTTATGCTATCTTATATTTTCATTTACTTTATTTTGTTTATCTTTTGCTGTTGTTTTTTTTTTTTTATTTTTTCTGTAGTTTATTTTTTTTATTTTTATTTTTTTTTTTTTTTTTTTTTTTTTTTTTTTTTTTTTTTTTTTTTTTTTTTTTATTTTTTTTCGAACAAGTAGGATAAATCGCAGTTAAAAGACCACGCAAGTACGAGACCAATGAGAACGTAGGTAGTGAACTTTGATGGCCATTCTACATTCAAGTGCTTGGAAACTCAACAGCAGCTCCACCACAATATCTCAGCAGTTGCCCGGTCTCCCGTTCCCAAGGAATTCCGTACCACATCAGAGAATGCATTTCAGCTCTTAGCCTCTGCCGCAGTCATTGTTGTTTGTTGAAACAAAGTGTGGATCCCTGATGAGTTTTCTTATTTGAGGACAATCAAATAAATATTCCTGACTTTTCCTCTCGGCTCTGAGACTTGGAAATATTGAAAAAATATAGCTGAAGCAGTCTCCAGTGGGATCAAGAGCTTTGACGAATTGATTTTTTAACCCAAGTTTTATGTGCAGTGGGGGAAAAAACGATTTTATTCCTATCAACCAGAGGCTTATTCTTGACGTTCTTGTCACCAGGCGTCAAACTGATTCTTTGTCACCCAGGTCTTTATAACCCATTATTATTGTTATTATTATTATTATCCCAGAAGCACAGGGAACAAGGGTATTTGGTGTAACCTCCATGCTGCCCCAGCAGAAAATTAATAATTTTCAAATCCACACAAAATAATCATCCACGAAGATGGTACTGCAATCTATCCAGAATTTTCTTGATGTTGGGACACTCTTCTTTTATTTTCACAGAGTGACCAATTGGTATTGAACCATATATATTTCTGTAGTGCAGTAACACACATTTCAAACTTTTACTACTGTCAATAAAAAGTCTCCATTCACTTGAATCATATACGAGCTGTCCCATATTGAGAAGAAATCCCTTCAATATCATTACAATAAACAAGTTGACCACCTGAATGGAAGTACTCTTTTGCAGAGCTGCTTCTCTGTTGCGATAAAAGAAGACACTAGTGCCAGTTCCGAATATTCCTTTCTCTTTCAGCCTGGAAGCTGGAACAATTCAGCAGACTGCTTTGGCAAATGACAAATCTCTTACCAGATCATTTAATTCAGGCTTACTAAACTAGCAATTGTATCAGAATCTGCAACAGATGGGGTATATTTGGTCAGAGCATCATCCTCATCATCTGTAGAAGAAGGTAAACTGATTATTTTTTCACAATCCAATCTCCGGTGGCTCAGTAAACACAGGCACACAGGTATTTCTCACAGTGTTTAGTTAACTAGTCGTCTGGCAGATGGGATAATTAAGTATTGTAAGTGGTGTTTGTTTGTCTAATTGAAACCTTTTATATTGACAAGGCTAAAGTAGAAGTCATCCAAATGATTTGATGGTTCTCTCCAAACCATTGGCATTCCAAATCTCAGCTTAGCATTATTTCCTTTAGCCCATGATCGCAAAGTATCAACACAATTTTTGCACACTTTGTGAGGAGCCCACTATTTGTCTTGGTCTCCCAGTTCTATTTTAAAGTAGGCAAGATACCCTCTTGACAAAGGTGTTAACGTTGCGCATTTGATCCTACAAAAGTGAAGCTCCCCAGATGTAGCAGAAGATATTTGTGTCAATTACACATTCCTTCTTTCGGATGTTGATAGCTAATTTTTTTTCACATTTAGTTATAAGCAATATCCGTCAACTTCATATTTTAATAATTTTAAATAATAGTAAGTATATTCAAAGCATCGATTTTAAATTTTTTTAATATGTGAGAGCATGGAAATACATAAAAAAAATTCTAGTACTTTAAATTTAGGCGGTCTTAAATTATGATGGGCAGAAACAAAAATCTTTCTCCATTTTCTGGTGTAATATTTCCCATTTAAAAATCGGGAAATAATCGGGCAGAAATTGACGATCGACGAGAAACGATTGAGGGGAAAATGCCGATTTTCCGAATGGACGATGACGATTAATCGTCCCATCAATATAATATATATATATAATAATATCATATATATATATATATATATATTATTATATATATATATATATATATATATATATTATATATTATATATATATAGTATATATAATTATTATATATATATATTATAGTATCATATATATACTATATATATACTGTATAATTATAATATAATAATATATATATATATATATATATATATATAATATATAGATATATATATATATATATATATATTATAATACTAATATATAGTATTATATATATTATATATATATATATATATATAATATATATAATATAGAATATATATATATATATAATATATATATATATATTTATATATATATATTATATTATATATATATATATATATTAATATTATATATATATATATATATATGAGAATGTGGAGGCGAACACTTCAACAATCGTGCATAAACATTGGCAGTGATATGAAAAGGTGGAATTGTAATGTGTATGTGGGTTTGATGGTGCAAGAAGGAATAGGTATTTTGGGGAAAGGTTATTTAGGAAGTTGGAGGTAATGGGTAGAGTGTCGAGAAATTTAATAGAAATGGTAAATAGAAGAGTAATTAAAGAATGAATTACTGGGTGATGATCAGAACGGAGGCGAGATGGTTTGATTGATTGGGGATTTTTTTTGTTTTAAAGATTGTGTACAATAGCAATTATTTATGGTATATGTTCCGAGGGATTTGGAGGAGGAGTAATAGTACCCTTATTAAAGGGTAAGGGGATAAGGGTAACTGTAGGAGTTATAAGGGGAATTAGGTTATAGAGTGTTTGTAATGATGATATAGCTGGTATTATTTGGTTCGAACAAGAGTGCGTCATCGAAGTGACATGAAGGATCTGATTGGTTGAGAAGAACAAAGTGCGCGGATTTAAAAGTGGTAAGGATGTGTGTGCGAAATCAAATCTTTACATTGAAAACAAAAATGATTGAGAAAATGAGAGAAGAAAGAAAGAATAAAATTGTATTTAGGTTTTATAATTTGCAACAGGCGTATGATAGGAATCATAGGGAAGCTCTAATTGGAAGGTAGTTTAGTGATATGTTGGTTTTGGTGGTGGTTAAAGAGTTGTAGCATTCTGAGAAATTGGAGTCAAAAGTATGGTATGTTGACGATAAGTGGAAGCGTGTGTAACGAATCAAAGAGTGTCAAAAGTGATTGGTTTAATATTAATAGCGGAGTGAGGCAACGGAGACTGGGGATGTGTTTATTTGACCTTCTCCTTGGTTATTCTAGTGTTTGTTTATATGGCCTGGGGTAACTAAGATAGGAGAAATGTGTTAGAAACGAATGGATGAAATGGAAGAGTTGAGTGAGAGGTGCCTACCTATTTGTACGGATGATTATTGGTTCTTTAAATGTGGTGAATCTGTTGGAGTTTGAAGAGGATTTGGTGATAAATGAGTATTTATAAACATCAGAGGTGGCGTGGTAAAAGGGGGGAGTTTGAAAGTTACTCGTAGATAAAGGAGTAAGGTATGGGTTTAGTGAG
>JABUQX010031106.1:60000-63842 GCA_015478945.1 Trachelipus rathkii | reverse complement strand
CTCTGGTGTAATTTGGGTGTTTAACCGTTTCGCATTTATCGGTAAACAACTTTCGCGTTTTTCGTGCGCCAAACTTCAATATATATATATATATATATATATATATATATATATATTTATATATATATATATATATAATATATATATATATATACTTATATACTATATATATATATATATATATATATATATATATATATATATATATATATATATATATATATATATATAACTATATATATATATATATATATATTGTGGCTATACTACTTCTTGCTATATATATATATATATATTAATTTACCTTCAGTTACAGTATTTTTCGCTAGATGAAATTTTCTTCAGCAGTTCTGGAACAGTTAATTAAAGAATAGAACTCCATACATGTCTAATCAAAATTTATTTTGGTAGTAAAATTCCTTTCAGTCATGAGGTTTAAAAGGAAAGATCCATTAGTAAGGGGATTTTAGGTTGTTTTTGTACCAAAAATGGACATAAATTCTTAATTTTCAGACAATTTTGACGGGGAAAAAAGCAAAAACCGCAGCTTTTTTTTGACCTCTAAAACGTCATTTTTGGGTGTGTTTTTCTGTCTGTAGTCATTGTTTCAGCGTTTTCATTTTTCAGAACCTTATTTTTTTGATATTTTTCTTATCAACTTCTACAATTTTTTCAAAATGACTTCAAATTGAAATATACATAGATGGGTCTATTTCGCACAAAATGTTAGTAGTTTTTGATTTTGGAAAATTGTGCTCAGCAATTGAAAAAAAAAAGTAGGTTTTTTTTTCGAAATTGCTGAGCACAATTTTCCAAAAATCAAAAAACTACTACTAACATTTTGTGCGTAATAGACCATCTACTTGCCTTCAAGTTTGGTGTTTTCAAAATTGTAAGAAGTTGATACGAAAATATTACAAGGTTGGAAAAAACGCTCCAATATGACACGAACTAAAACACCCGAAAATGACGTTTTAGAAGTCATTTGCTTTTTTTCCATCAAAATTGTCTGAAAAATAAGAATTTTATGTCCATTAGGTGGAATAGGTCTCCCAAACTCCAATCCTGTCCTTGAGTTGGGGTTTTCAGAAGCCCAGATTTTATTTACATGAGAAAACGCACGTTCTGTGGAGGCATTTGTTCCAGGAAGACAAAGGATATATTGAACTAATGCCGACAAATGTTGATGAGAAATATTACGATTCTTAAGAAAAGTAAATACGTCCACCCACCGTTTGTCTGTTACTAGATTCGAAGCATTCCATTCGTCTACTTTCTCGTCTATATATTTGGTCGAACACGTAAACTCGTCAAACAAATCTGAATCATTCTTGCGGTCAAAAACCTCTTTTTCTGACGCAAAATCCATCGTTTTTAAAATTTGTGACCAACTTGGGGTTTTCCTTAGCGAAATCCAATCCATAAATTCAAAATCTGAAAATGTAACTGACCACTGATCCAAGTACTTCAAACAAGTATAAAAATCCACAACTATTTTCTTTACGGTCTTTGCCTCAGAAGAATTTACTCCCTCTTCTACAAGCTTGCTAAGTAGCCCTCGAACCGAATGTGGTAAAAACACATGGTCTTTTCTCGACTGTAATGTTTCTTTCATATTGGATATTTCTAGCAATACTTCTATGGCTGAAATATTGTCTCCTTCAATCTTCATAACAACTTTGTGAAAAGAAGCTGCCTGGGAATGAAGGAAATGAAGCCATATTTCAGCAAGGGGATT
Organism: Trachelipus rathkii; assembly: GCA_015478945.1. Lineage (NCBI taxonomy): Eukaryota > Metazoa > Arthropoda > Malacostraca > Isopoda > Trachelipodidae > Trachelipus > Trachelipus rathkii. The sequence continues at coordinate 62,104 of JABUQX010031106.1, read as the reverse complement.
TTCAAAAAACATTTTCAAAACCTCTGGACATTTGTTCTGACTGTCAAAGTATGATTTCAGTCCAGGAAAGAGTTTATAATTTATTATTAACTATTATAATTATTTGAAAAGGGAAAAATTAGCGGGATCTTTCAGGAAAAGCGGGACTTCTCAGAAAAAAGCGGGACATTTTTCTATTTTAAAGAAGCGGGACAGGGTCGAAAAAAGCGGGACTGTCCCGCCTAAAAGCGAGGGACTATGGTCACTTTATATATATATATATATATATATATATATATATATATATATATATATATATATATATATATATATATATATATATATATATATATATAAAATAATAACTTATATATAACTGCTCTATATAACTCTAACTCTTATATATATATATATATATACTATATATATAGGAACACAACTTATGAATTCACTTTGGAGAATTTCACGGGTTTGACCCCAAAGGCCACCATTACCCTTGTATATATATATATATATATATATATATATATATATATATTATATATAGTATATGTATGTATAATATATATATATATATATATATATATATGTAGCTATCTTTTAATATATATATATATATATAAATATACTATTATATATATATATATATATAATAATAATATGTAATAATAATATATATATATATATATATATATATATAATAATAATATAATATATAACTTTATACTTCTTTCTCTCAACATATATATGGCATATATATCTATATATATATATATACTTAACTTATATATATATATATATATATGTTTATATAACAGCAATAACCAACCAATAGCCAATAATAATATATATGACTCTTCTTATAGCCAGCTAATAACGCTATATATATATAACTATATATATACATACTGTATATATAACATATATATATATATGTAACATATATATATATGCTATATATATATATAGCAGCCAACCAGCAACGCTGCTGCTGCTACTTTCTTTCTTATATATATTAGTTGGGTTGGCTGCTGGTACCATATCTGCTTGTTATGGGTATGCTAATGCATGAAGCATACGTTGGCAAATTGGTGATAGACCAACCAGCTAATATGCTCTTTGCTCTTTGCTGCATATATAATATCGCATATATATATGTAACAATAGTATATATAACAATAATAGCCTTTGCTGTAACAACCAGCAACCAACAACCCATATATAGCTCCAACAGCGCCAATAGTATAGTATATGATAACCAGCATAGTAATAATAGCCAGCCATGTATATGTAGCATATATGTAATACCAACCCAATAATAGCTTAATATGCTATAATATGTATATAATATATATATATATAACAATATATATATAGCATGTATATAATAATAACAACCAGCAGCAACAACCATATATATAGAAAACATACTTGTATATATATATACTTTATATTTAACTATATAACTAATATATATAATATATATATATATGTATATATATATATAATAATATACAATTCCCATAACTATATATATATATATATATATATATATATAAATATATATATAATAATAATAATAATAATAATAACGTATATATATATATATATATATATATCCATATATAATAATAACTATATAATAACATAACATATATATATATATATAAATATATATAACATACTCTTATATATATATATATATATATACTTATATATATATATATACATGTATATATATATATGCTATATATATATAATATAGCCAACCAATATGTATATGTAATATAACCAACAATATATATAACTATCAGCATATATATATATAATAACATGCAGGATAATATGTATATATATATATATACATATATATATATTAACTAATAACCATATATATATATAATATATATATATTATAACGCCATACGCGCCATAATATATGTATATAACTCGCTTTATAAATAACCAATAGCCTTAGTAACATAGTACTGCTGCTAGCATATATGCTCTATACATATATATTCTTTGCTATTAACAACTGCGCTCCTCTTGCTTAAGTTGGGATGGGTGCTGTACAGAAGCATCGGAAAAAGAGAAAAGCAGTAGGAGAACATGACAAACGTCG
>JABUQX010031106.1:40000-55000 GCA_015478945.1 Trachelipus rathkii | reverse complement strand
TCCCAAGTCTTTTAGTAATATTTATTTGAAGATAGATCGCTCATAAAATTCACACACACACACACACACACACACACACACACACACATATATATATATATATATATATATATATATATCTCATAATATATAATATATATAATATATATATAAATATATATATATAACTAATAATATATATATATATATATATATATATATATATATATATATATATATATAAATATATATATGTATATAATAATAACCAATATATAACTATGCTCTTCTTCAACTCTTCCTTAACCTATGTATATGTAATAATATATATATATACATATATATAACTTTAGCCAATATATTCGAAAATTGGTTTTTCTTATATATAATAATAATATGTATATATATATTAATAATAATAATAATAATATAATAATAATATTAATAATAATAATAATAATATCCAACCATGACATACAATATAATCGGTCTTTTATACATTTTGACTATTACTCAGTTACGCGTAAATTTCTTTAAAAAATATATCATATGGAAAATTATAATAATTTTTTTTAAAAATACTACATTTTACATAAAAAAAAAATAATACCGTCGTGGTTAAAAAAGTAAGAAAATACTACAGAACTAAAGAGAAGTTGCATAACTTATTTGAAGATAATTCGAACCTGAATCTGAATGTGATATCACGCCTCTTCTTCGGGAGAAATTTTTATCGATTTTTCTCCTTAAAAACTCGCTATCGGATTCTGTGAAGGTAAATCTTCCAGTATCTTCTTCTCCGTTTTCATCCTTGGCGGAAGCTTGTATTTCCGGGACTGTAGCGCCAACCTCATAATCCTATTTCTTTTTCTTTCTATATTTATACTGGGCCGTTACTCTATAATCGGCACATGTCCTGTAACTATAATCCTTTTTTAATTCTTCTCTGAGGGTGTAAGGGATAGAATATGCCCTAGACCTTACAGGTTTGTTGATTGTGAGCTTCATCTCGTGTCGTTCGACATTCGTAGTATCCGGTGAGTCTGTGAGAACTGACTCATACTTTTTCATTATTCGTTGTAGTAGGTTGCGCTCTTTTGATCCTAACTGTTTGCCTATCCTTACATCATATACTTTTTTTTTCAGGATCGCCCTTAACCAATTTTATACAGCCTTCGTCTTTTAGATAGTCTTCTCCCTCAAAATTCTCGATAACCGCTACATCGGGGACCACGACTTTTTCTGCGTCGTTGTCGAGTTCTCTTTTCACGTACAGTTTCAGCAAATTTGCGTGATACGTCCTCACCGTATCCTTCATTCCTGTACTATAATTATTTCTTCCTCTATTGTTGGTAACTTATTGCTTTCCGTAGGCGATAGCATTATCAATTTTTTCCTTCCTTAGTATCCAGTTGTCTTCTGGTTTCCATATCATCTACGCTTTCTTCGAAAATACATCCCATCATTTAATAGAATTCTTTATCCCTGCTTCATAATTGTTTCTTGAGGCCTGCTCCACTTCATTAATTTCTGGAACAGGTTCATGTACAATGTTACGATGATAATCATTTTCATCATTGTTATCAAAATCTGCAGTAGCGTTTTGACCAAAACTAATCTATAATGATCCGGTCGTTGCTTCTACATTATCAGATTGATCCGTTTCATCATTCGATGGATTCTTTGGACCACAGTGGTCATCACTTTGCAATGCCGCGGGGTCATCCTTTAACCCATTTTCGTCACTAGGATCGTTTTTTGCATAGGGTTCCAAATTGGAATTCAGGTCTGATTGTTCGACTGTATTTTCACGTTAACCGACGACTGTTTCGTCTTCGACAATCAAAGGTGTAATTTCTATATCATCCTCTACAACCAGGTCTTTATTGTATTCTTTGCTCTTTTCTTCATATTCACTACAGCTTCTTCTGACTTCAATCCCTTCGATCAGACCTCTTCTCATGATTATATCCAGTATTTTCTGGTATATCAAAGTCGTAATCTGCACCTTTATGAATTCGGGCTTTTCATCTTCCGACTCAAATTATCTTTCTTCGTGCAGTTTCATCGATTGTTCTCACGTTATCTCCGTTACTTCAGGCTTCTCTGACGCCTCTATACGATTTACATCTGGAGATCTAGGTGGATTAGTTCCTGTTACGTCTCCTTCTGGTCTCTTCAACGACCGCTTTCTTTCCGTTGGGCATTCCAACTCTACTTTTGGCGCCGCTGACTTCGTTCATCTTTCGTTCGTGCAATTCCGGTGGTCTTGCTCCGGCTATATTTCCAATCACCAGATCGTATATAGCGTCAGGGAGGCATAACGCCTCGACATCTCCTACATAATATGGCGTGTCTACCCGTATTTTGACGCACAACACTTGCCTGGTTGTATTGCCCTCCAGAAGTAGGTTTCCCTTTTTTTCATTGTACTGTTCTTGCCGCACATATTTTTGTTTTATTAGCACGCCGCTACATCCGGTATCCCGCAGCATTAGTACAGAGTAATCGTTGGCTTCTCCTTTTGTTTTTGGCATACCCTTTTCTTTGTTTCCTAAATCGCCGGCACATGCCGACCTTGCGATTGGTATTGTCGCGCCACCTTCTAAACGTAAAAAGTCACCTTCGATCCTTTTCTTGACCTCTTGTGCTGACGCACGATCGTTCATCCTCGAAATAATACAGGCAGCAGCTTCTGTGTTTTGATACCTGGTTTTCGCGAAACCTCGTGTGAACCTCGAAATAGTCTACCTTAAATCCTTTTTCACCTTCAACTATTTCCCACAGTCTCTCATTGATTCCTCTATACATAACTTTCTTTTGAATATCTTTAGACCTAAAACCCCCATTCCCACGGTACCTAAACTCCCCACATATTTTAACATTCCTTTTTTCTCCTTAAAGATAAACTACCCACGTTATTGAAATCTTCAGTTGCCCAATAACTTTACTTGTGCAGACTGCAAGGCCTGCTATGTTGGCCAAACAAGCCTTCAATTGCAACTCAGAGTTCACAAACACTTGGGTACATCTTTTCGTACTAACCTCCCTTCCCGCACCCCTGAACACTCCTCTATCCGCTCCCACACCTCCAACTTAGGCCACCCTCTTCGCTTTTCAGACTTTACTATACTTTGCTCAGCCTCCTCTGACATAGATCGCAGAATTCTGGAGTCCCTCTACATTAAACAATTGAACCCCTCATTGAACTCCGCCCACTCTTCTACTCCATTACTAATTGCTTAATCCTCCACTTCCTGTATAACTATGTATGTTACTGTTTGTGTATGCTTTTGTTTATCCTTTGATTGACAGAATTCTTTGCTCTTGTTAATTTCATTCGCTAAATATTTACTTCTACGCCTGCGCTTTAGCCTTCCTACTTTATGCTTTTCTTCTATTTCTTCTAACCAACCAAATTTTATTGGTCTCTTTCCTCCTATCTAATATAATTTTCCTCTTTAGTCTATAACTGTGCTACCATTCTATCAGGTGTGTTTTCCTATAGTGATTTAGTTGAATTGCCCTCGCATTTATTATTGCTATTTGAATCTAGTTTATAATTTAAACCCTAACTTTAACCTTTGCCATGCATACCATGTTACCAATTTTCATTTATTGTTTATCATTATTGTTTGTCCTCCTTTTTACTAGCATTTATCGTTTGTTAATTTATTTATTTATCTTTTTTCATTTGTTACTTTTTATTTTATCTCATTTTTATTTTGTATTTTTTACATTTTATTTTTATTTTTATCTTCATTTGTAGTTTGTATTGATTATTTCTTTATATATATATATATATAACATATATGCTCTATATATGCTCATATAACTCACTCCATATGTATATCATACCCTTTCCATATGTATATGTATATATATATATAATATATATATATATATAACACCTTAACATATATATTTCTATATATATATATATATATATATATATACATATATATATATATAGCAACTAATAACTATATATATATATAATATATATATATATATAATAACTTAATATAATAATATATATATATATATATGTAATAACTAATATATATATATTATAATATATATACCCTCTTGGGTTTTTTGGATTTTTTGAGAAAAAAATCAATTTTGATTTTTTGGTTGGTTTTTGGATTTTTGAGGAATCGTGACGCCACGCGAAGCCATATTTTGTAATCAAACTTTTTTTAAGTTCGATTAAGTATTATTTTTAACCTTAGGCCCTAGCTCTAGCTTAAAAGGTGTTATTTGTAATAATGATATATTACATCAGAAATAAAAACACGTTTGAAACATGATCTTTTTGTTGAAATTTTTATAGTGTAGAAATTTGGAAACAGAGTAGCCTTGCTATGATATTATTATTCTAATTTTTATTTCTATTGAAATTAAATCTACTTAAATATCAAAAAATTAAAAGAGCATATATAAAAAACAAAAATCAAAATATAAAAAATCAATGATTTTTGGAGCAAAAAATCAAGTGAAAAATCAGTTGAAAAAAATCAATTGATTTTCCGTACTTAAATCCCTGTATATATATATATATATATATATATATATATAACATATATATATATATATATATATATATATATATATATATATATATAACACTATATCTTTACATTATAACCAGGACATTTTTATTTCTTATTAATTTTTATTTTTATTTTTAATTATATTAACTTTAAATCCATTTCCCATTATTATTATAGTACATATGTGTTATTTCAGTAACCTGAAGATGAGTTGAGACTCGAAACGTCGATGTTAAATGGTCATCCTGTTCATATAATATATATATATATATATATATATATATATATATATATATATATATACTCTTATATATATATATATATAATAACCCAGTAACATACAGCATAATATTATGTGTATGCTATGCTATATGCTCTTTCTTCTTATAATATAACAATAACATATATGTATATGAAGAAAGTAATAATATATATAATATGTAATATATATATATAGTAATAATATATGTAGTAATATAATAATATATGTATATGTATATAATAATATATATATATAGTAATAATAATAATAATAATATATAATATATATATATATAATATAATATGGAAATAACCAACCATGTATATATGTAATAATAATATATCAGCAATAAAAATAACCAGCAAGATAGCAATAACTAGCAACCTTGTATATAAATATATATATATATATATATATATATATGCATAATAACAACTGCTATGCTCCATATAATAACATAGTGGCAGTATTAATGTTAATGACAGCAATATTAATTTGTATCTATGTATGTATAGATAAATATCTATTATATATAGAATATTTATAATATTAATATTTGTAATAAAAAAATATATAAATATAATAATATCTGTAAATATTAAATAATATATGTAATAATATAATTATATAATAGTATGTATATATATATGTATAATAACTATATGCTAATAATATGCTTAATATATAACAACCAATATAAGTATGTAAAATTTTAACTATTTTCTGCACCAGTATAATAATATTTTCTAATAAATTTAACTTAATTAAACCAGTAAATCCTCAGACTTTATGTAATTATAGTTACAAATTTATATATATATATTATTAAAATCGTATCTATGTGAGTAGAAATTTATAGATACAACCTTAATACCAACGTAGAATAGTTTTTAAGAATAGTAAATTTACGACAGTTAAACTGAATTAATAAATGTTATGTGTTTTAATGCATAAATATAATAAATGGAATTATCCACCTATGGTGAAAGGAACAAACAACTTACTTGTTGAAAAACTGAAACTTCTTATCCCAGTCCTGATTTCGGATTTGAAATTGTTATTTTCAACACCGGTGCTATCAATGTTAGTTTCACCGGCTTCTTAGCATAGGTAGAAATAATTCCTAACAATACGTATTGTCATTAACGTATTTTCGATAATAAAGTTGAATTTGAATCTTAAGCGTTAGTTATTGAAGAAAAAAGCGTTACTATGCACTTAATAAAGTTACACAAAAATCACATTATATAAGGCCTTAGTGATTATAAGTTTTAACACTTTTTTAAACGTTAACACTTAATGCAAATATATGAAGGGAGTTTTATATAAAAGCATCCACTTCTTTCGAACGACAGAAATTACTAAACTTTTTTCAGCACAAGTTCAATCAGCGACTTGACAGTACGAGGTCGAAAACGTAAAAGCTTTGATTTTGAATAATTATTCCAGCATATCAACTCCAGCTATTTAACTTCCTCAAAAGTGTTCCGGTTTCATGATTCCAATATTTACAATTTAAAACACATAACATCTTTTAAGGAATAAATATAGTTTGGCAAAGAGTTAATAATTGAAATGCATACGGATTTGAGACCAAAAGCATATTGAAACGCAAACTTTCATTACGAAATATTTTAAGCTTTCGATTCGCATTCCAATTTTAATACACTGGGCGGGGGCGATGGCACGGATTTCGACGAATTCGTGTCATTTAAAAAAAAACAAAAAAACAAAACAAAAGAATTTGATTAATCAGAACTCTCGGATGATTCCGATTCCGATTCCGATTCATTACCGATATTCAAAAATTTCGAACGGGCTACTATAGCTGCTTTCCTTCTGGGACGCAACGAATTTGCAACCGCGGGAGTATCATTAATTGTGGTAGGGGCAGGAATTGTTACTTGCTGAGATGATGGTGGTAATGGAACCATTGAATTTGAAGCAGAACTATTTCCATGAGATTTGACTTGATTTCCACTGTGTGTTAATGATAGCTCTAAAGGGAATAAATGCTTTATGGGGTAAACATTCATTTGACCTCCAGGAGTTCGAACCTGGACTGAGCGAACCTTATTATCATCTCCATAAATAAGCAGTTGAATAATGCCCATTTGCCAATATGGTCGCTCTTTGACCGGACTTTTAATAAGTACGATGTCTCCTACTTTCACCCTATTTTTCCATGAGACTTGATAGAGGTCTTTTCCCATCTCTCTCAAACTTAATAAATACTCATTATACCACCGAGTCCGGAAGTCTTCGAATATTTCAGTAGATCGTTTAAGGGATTGGATTAGTTCTTCTCTTGAAGGGGAATCGGTAGGAATGGGTTCATTTAATACGATACTAGAATTAGCTAACGGTTTTAAAAAACAGTTAGGAGTGAGAGGCACTATATCATTATCCGAAGAAGTATATGTTAATGGTCTCGAATTGATAGCATTAGCAATGTCTGCCAATGCTGTTGTGAAATCGAAGTATTCCAAATTTTTACGTCCAACAGTCTTATAGAGACAATTTTTAACAGTCCGAATTGACCTTTCCCACATACTTCCCATCCAAGGGCTGTATAGGGGAATGCGGATATGTTTAATGTGATTTTTACGCAAAAATTCGGAACCCACCTCTGATACAACAAACTGCTCGAGAGCATCCGCACCTTTATTAAAAGATCGGGCATTGTCGCTATATAAAAATTCAGGGACTCCAAACCTAGCCACAAAGCGTTGGAACGATTGAACGAATGCCCTAGCAGACATATCTGGGATAAGATCCAAATAGACACAACGAATATTGAGGCAGGTGTAAAGAAGAATATACATTTTTTGAGGTTGGGTGGACCCTTTAATTTTAATGAAAAAATGTTTAGTAAAATCCACTCCAACATTTGAGAAAGGACGATAGAAATTGACTTGCGCTTTTGTGAAATTAGTAAACTTCGGATAAGAATAAGAAAAGCTGTTGAACTTTGTACAAGTCACACATTCCGATAAAACTCTTCTTATTGTATGACGAGCTGATGTTATCCAGTAGCCCTTTAATCGAATGAAGGTCAAAGTAGCTTGAATGCCAAGATGTTTACAAGAAACATGTGCATCTCTGACAATCAGGGTGGTAAGATGATGGGACTTGCCAAGGACTACTGGATTGACTATCTCGAAACTATAGTAGTTAGTGCGAGACAACCGTCCTTTACTTCTTATAAGACCCAAATCGTCCAAAAAGAAGTTCAGGCGAGAAACTAAATCAGGTGGTTTTGAAGAAGTTGATCCCGATTGAATCTCTCTCAAAAAACGAAGTTCGACAGGAAAACTTTCTTGTTGCATAATCTTGAGCAAGAAAAGTCGAGCTTTCCTATCATTTTCAATAGGATCGATGGAAGATGTGCCGAATTTGTAGAGTAAAGCACATACTCTTAACAAAGTTGAAAGGGAAGAATACTTGGTCATGTCAATAATAGGAGGAGGTGGGGCTTGAATGACTGTGAAGGTAGTTGAAAGCCCTTCCTGTACACTCCTTGTTTGCTGATAACTAGGCCAATACACTTGGTCGTGTTTAAGCCAAGCTGGTCCATTCTTCCATAGTTCGAGCTTCTTCATGAATTCGCGACAGGACAAACCACGAGTTATAAGATCTGCAGGGTTTTCATCTGTTTTGACGTAGTTAAATGAGATCGGTATTAAATTATCGTTCCTCATAGATGAAACCATACTCTTAATGTCCTGTATACGATTCCGAACGAAAATTTGTTTTGTCCTGCTACCTCCTCCAGCTACCCATGCAAGAACGATTTGGGAGTCAGAGAAGACGTTGACCTTACTAAATTCAACCTCTTGTAGGCTAGTCACGATCTGCGGAAGGCATTTAAGCGCCAGAAAGATGGATAAAAGCTCTAAACAAGGAAGGGTTTTTCCCTTGAGAGGAGCTACTTTAGATTTGGCCCACATTAACGAAGGACCTTGTTCTGGGGAGGTGATGTAAGCCGCAAATCCATAGCTCTTTGAACTAGCATCGCAAAAGATGTTAAGGGTTGCATTAGTCGATGAGGTATCAAAACAAAAACGATTGAACGATAAACTCTTAAGAGAGTCAAGATCGGCCCTTAATTTTTCCCAATCCTCCTTTATTTCAAGATCGATAGAGTCATCCCAACTCATTTGTTTTTCCCATATACGCCTCATCAAAAGTCGACCTCTCAATGTGACAGGAAGAAACAAAGAAAGAGGATCAAAGATTTTATTAACTTGAGAGAGCAGATCTCTTTTTGAACTGACTGATGATAACTCAAAGTCTGCGAGTCTCAGGGTGTCATTACCAGGATGGTAAAGGTAACCTAGAACTTTTTCCTCTTCGCAGTTATGGGAAGAAAACATGTTATCCTGTTTTATTTGAGCCTTGAGATCTGAATGGTTAGTGTTCCAAGAACACAAGTTGAATCCTCCTTCCTTCATTCTTTGAACTGATGTGGTGTAAATGTTTCTCAGTACTTCTGGGGACGAGTGAGTGTAAATAAAATTATCTACATAAAGATTATTTATCAGAAGACGAGAGACTAAATCATAAGGATAGTTATTCTGAATGTGGTGTCTAATAACAGCTCCCAAAATGTAGGGAGAAACAGCAAGTCCGAATATGATGGTTGCGTACCGATAAGTAACAAGCCTGCCTTCTTCTTCCCAGAAGAAACAAAACTTGTTACGATCACTTTCTTGCTTGAGATAGATTTGTAAGAAAGCTTTAGATATGTCCGCAACAACCACATATTTATTGGTTCTAAAAGCTAAAAGAAGACGAAGAAGGGGAACCAACAAATCTATACCTGGATAACAGGCTTGATTAAGGGAAGGAGCTCCTTTTGTACGAAGACTGCAATTGAATACAGGTCTAATCTTAGTTGATACCTGATCAGCCATTCTTATGACAGGCCTGTGGGGAACCCATACATATTTATGGAAGTCCTTCGGAGATACGTTGATGATTTCAATTATGCCGTTTTTCAGCTGTTCTTTAAAGACATCACTGTATGCTTTGTCGAGTCCCTGATTGTTAAGACGATTCTTGACTCGTTTTAGTGTACTTAAAGCAACATTATAGTTGGATGGAACTTGATGCAGCAAATCCTGAATCCAAGGGATTTCGATGTGGTACTTTCCATCGATAAATTGAATGGAGTTGTGGAATTTAGTTATAAATTCTTTGTCGGTAGTACCATAATCTTTTTCTTCCTGAATTCCCATGGACTCCAGACTGTACAGATGCTCCAGACCAAGTTCAGTATCCTTTTGATTCGAGGAAAGATCGATGACATCAGGGTAGGAAGGATGGGGATCTAGGATTGAGTTTACGAGGGTTTGAGGAGCGTTGACAAATTGGTAGGGCAATGAAGAGACAGACATTGTTAGTCATGAATCTTCCTCCTCATGTTCTCGCGATGAGTTAACAGACTGCTTTCTGTACAGAAAGTCTTTTTGATGTGGAAGTAGAAAAGAATCCACAGGACCGAAAGGAACTAAACCGAAACAAGTTGAAATAGCACTTCCTTCCAAACATTCTACCATTTGGAAGTGCCTCATATGACAAAGAGCGTCAGTGCCAAGCAAAAGGTCGATGTTATTCACAGAGTCCCCATAAGGACCTACAAATGAGTTATCAGCTACTTTGTATTTTGACGAAATTCTACAAATAGCAGATGCCAGTCCATTAACAGTAAAACCCACATCTAAAGAAGGGTCTACAAGAACAGGAATTGATATAAATGAATCACAACAACAGTTGAGATCCAAATTAGTTAAATAAAGAACGAACCTGCTCTCCGATGAAGGTTTTGATGGGATTGTCAATCTTGGGTAATTGCTCACAATTGATGTCGAATTTATTGAGCAATCTTGGACTAGCATAGGTTCTCTGTGAACCTAAGTCGATTAATGAACGAACAGGCACAGACTTATTCTTGTGTCTTACTGTGATGGTGATGGTAGGTAAGATTTGGGAGGCAGATGACTGTCCGGTATTGATACACAAGTGGTTGCTAATACCAGAATTACTCTCTTCATCGGCATCTTTTCGATTGTTGTTCCGATGTTGAGTATGAATTTCAGATGGACAAAGATCTGTGAGATGCTTTCTACTCTTGCAATTTAAGCAAGGGTACTTAAGGTTGAGTGTTTTTGCTGGACACTTATCCACCATATGTTTCAAGCTGGAACAGTTGCTGCACAGCTTAAGCACGACACATCTGTCCCTTTTGGCTTTAGGAGATTCATAAACTGTGCATTCTGAAAGGAAATGCTTCCCACTGCACAACTTACATTTAATTTCAGAAGATGCTTGAATATTTGACGAAGATGGAGATGATGTCTTTTTATTTACACTATCACCTTTAGATGTATTGAAAGTATGACTCTGTTCAGATGGTACAGAAGGAAACTTTTTCAAATTTCTGTTTCTCCTTTTTGAATCAAAAGAAGAACGAGAAGAACCAGAAGAGGGAGATTGAGTGTAAGATTTTGGAGTTCGAAATCTTTCCATATTATGAATGATTTGATTGTGTTCTTTGAATATGAGGTTGATGGAAGGATATTGTTCCTTCGTAGACAGCTTCAACTCTCTCAAAAATGAAATAGGAAGCTTATCAACCACGATATGACTTATTAACTTGCAACCGGATGAATCCTCTTGAAAAAAGTCAACTCCAAGTTCCTTAAGTTCCTTCAAGTTAGCACGAACCTTTAAAATGAAAGACCGGACAGGTTCCAACTGTCTTCCGTCTAGAGGCGGAGCCGAATCTAACTCATGTAAAATAGAGTCAATAATGAATGCTTTATCTAGATAATGTTCCTTTAAGATGGTTAAGGCAACATCATAATTGTCATCAGTGCCTGACAAGAACTCAATGTCCTTCAGAGCATATCCCTTCAAATGTGATTTTAAATATTGTAGTTTGATTGCCTTTGAGATGTCTCTTCTCTCTCCATATACGTTATTGAAAGATTGGAGAAAAGAGCGGAAAGAATGCTTGTCTTTATCTCCCGAGAAATCTCCACACTTTAATGCAGGAATCTTTAAGCTAGAAGGATAATGACAGCAATTCTCCTTTGAGTTTGACTTCTCTGAAGAGGCACTAGACGACTTTCTTGAATCCGAATTATAACCATACTTGTCTTTTAACAAGTGAAGCGCTTTAGCCATCTTAATATGGTAGGTATCAGTGGCTGTAAGTTCTTCGTCAAGTATGGCTTGGTCAACTTTCGTATATTCAGCCCCCAATATTAAGTTTTCAATGATGGTGTCTTGAGCTTTAATTTCACTCATGACTGTTGTCACCTTTTCAAATACAGTTTTTACAACAACTGGATCGTAAAAGGTGGGAGAGTCCTCATCACCTTCCTCCTCTATAGGAAAGTGTTTACAACAGAGAGTAAGTTTTCTTCTTAAGTGTCCCCTTTTTAACCTAAGAGGACCCAAGTCTTTAAGAAGACTTGACTTGAGGCTAGATATTTCCTCTCCTGAAAGATCTGTAGGCATTAGGTCTTGAAAATCAGCAGCCTCTTTCAGATCTAAGTCTTGAATGATGTCCATATTGATAGTAGAAAGAACAAATCGAGAAAGAATGGAACGAATGAGAAATACACTAGTGCGCAGTAACTATGTCAAAAAATAACCACTGACCATAGACTATGTCGAAAAACAACCACTGCGCATATACAATGTCGAAAACAACCACTGCACATAAACTATGTCAGATAACAACTACTGCGCATAGATAATGTTGAAAAACAATCACCGCGCATCGATTGCCCTGAAAAACAATCACCGCGCATAGACTATGTCGAAAAACAAACACTGCGCACAGACTATGTCGAAAAATAAACCCTGCGCATAAACTATGTCGAAAAACAATAACTACACAAACTATGTCGAAAAACAATCACCGCGCATAGGCTATGTCGAAAAACAACTACTGCGCATAAACTATGTCAGAAAACAATCACCGCGCATAGACTATGTCGAAAAATAAACACTGCACATAGACTATGTCGAAAAACAAACACTGCGCATAGACTATGTCGAAAAATAACACTGCACATAGACTATGTTGAAAAATAAACACTGCGCATAGACTATGTCAGAAAACAAACACTGTGAATAGATTATGTCAAAACACATTCACCGCGCATAGACTATGTCGAAAAACAAACACTGCGCATAGGCTATGTCGAAAAATAAACACCGCGCATAGGCTATGTCAAGAAACAAACACTGCGCATAGGCTATGTCGAAAAACAACTACTGCCGCACTACTAATGTCGGAAAAACAATCACCGCTGCATAAGCTATGTCGAAAAACCAACATCTGCGCATTAGACTATGTCGAAAATAAACCATGCGCATAGACTATGTCGAAAAAATAAACACTGTGCCATAGACTATGCGAAAAACAAACACTGCTGCACAGACTATGTCGGAAATACAATCACCGCGCATAGGCTATGTCGAAAACCAAACACTCGCGCATAGACTATGTCAAAAATATAAACATGCGCAATAGACTATGATCGTAAAAATAACACTGCGCATGGACTTATGTCGAAAAAATAAAACACTGCCACAGACTATAGTCGGAAAACAATCACCGTCGCATTAGGCTATTGTCGAAAACCAAAACACATGTCGAAAAAAATAAACACCGCGCATTAGGCTATGTCAAAAAAAAAATCAAACACTGCACCATAGCTTATGTCGAAAAAAACAATCACCGACGCATCGATTGCAATGAAAAACAGTCACCGCGCATACAAAATGTCGAATGTATAAGAAAATTATCGAATGCGCAATGACTATGTTGAAAAACAACCACTACGCAAGCAAAATGTCGAATTTGAGAAAATTATCGAATTTATATAAAAATATCGAATGCGCACGAAAAACACCCACTGCGCATGCAAAATGTCGAATGTATATATAAATAAAATATATACAAAATATTTACTGTAATATTTATTTTTTAAAGTCACTTTTTGCGAATAGAAAAAACTTAAGAACAATTTTTTAGAAAAAAATTATCAAACACGTGACTTTAAGTTGCTTTCAAATTAAAAAAAATGTTAAGACACCTCAAAAAATCAAAAAAAACAAAAAAAATTTACTAGTAAATCTTACGCATATGGAAATAAATCGCGCTTGAATATGCCTGTTTAGTCTCAAACTCGATGCAAGAAAAAACTTTAAGTTTGCCTTTCATAAGATTTAAACAAATTTGAACAAATTTACAAAAAATTGATTCTTATGAAATATTGAAAAACTTCAAAAATTAACTAGCAATTTCAAAAATTGCAAACATTAAATAACAATTTCAAAAATTATTAAAATCGTATCTATGTGAGTAGAAATTTATAGATACAACCTTAATACCAACGTAGAATAGTTTTTAAGAATAGTAAATTTACGACAGTTAAACTGAATTAATAAATGTTATGTGTTTTAATGCATAAATATAATAAATGGAATTATCCACCTATGGTGAAAGGAACAAACAACTTACTTGTTGAAAAACTGAAACTTCTTATCCCAGTCCTGATTTCGGATTTGAAATTGTTATTTTCAACACCGGTGCTATCAATGTGTTAGTTTCACCGGCTTCTTAGCATAGGTAGAAATAATTCCTAACAATACGTATTGTCATTAACGTATTTTCGATAATAAAGTTGAATTTGAATCTTAAGCGTTAGTTATTGAAAAAAAAGCGTTACTATGCACTTAATAAAGTTACACAAAATCACATTATATAAGGCCTTAGTGATTATAAGTTTTAACACTTTTTTAAACGTTAACACTTAATGCAAATATATGAAGGGAGTTTTATATAAAAGCATCCACTTCTTTCGAACGACAGAAATTACTAAACTTTTTTCAGCACAAGTTCAATCAGCGACTTGACAGTACGAGGTCGAAAACGTAAAAGCTTTGATTTTGAATAATTATTCCAGCATATCAACTCCAGCTATTTAACTTCCTCAAAAGTGTTCCGGTTTCATGATTCCAATATTTACAATTTAAAACACATAACATCTTTTAAGGAATAAATATAGTTTGGCAAAGAGTTAATAATTGAAATGCACACGAATTTGAGACCAAAAGCATATTGAAACGCAAACTTTCATTACGAAATATTTTAAGCTATTGATTCGCATTCCAATTTTA